>JAVLUX010000007.1:51328964-51371464 GCA_032164185.1 Moxostoma hubbsi | reverse complement strand
AACCGTACAGACCCGTCGCTCTTAGGAACTAGAACAACGGGGCTGGACCAATCACTGTGGGATTCTACTATTACTCCCATATCGAGCATCGCATCCAATTCTTCCCAAACTATTTTCTTTTTGTGTTCGGGCAAACGGTAGGGATGGATACGTACCACCACCCCCGGCTCGATTTTCCTTGTTTATGGTTGAGAGGATAACACACCCACAATGCAGAGTAGAGGTGATTGGAGACTGGCGGAGGTTTGAGAATGCAGCGTTTGAGGGAATAGCGAGATGTATAGCTGTGTGAAGATTGAATGTGAGAAGGCGAGCTGGAGGTTCAGGGTTAGCTGAAAAAGGATTCGGGAACAGGTTCACTTGCTGAGGCAGCCTCATGCAAGGAACGGTTCCGAGGTAGGGGAGATTAGGATGACAGGGAAGAGGGGGGTAAAGTGAAGAGGGGAATGGTCTTCTTTGGCGGAGGCAGCCTCTCGTGGGAATCTGCCCCACTGAGCTTGCTCTGAGCTGTGGCTGAATCCACAGGCGTGGGCCTGCATGGCATACGATGGTAGGACAATTGAATCTTGTGTACGTAATGTATGATGCATTTAAAGAAACTCATGATGCGAAACAAACTGGCTCTGGCGTGTTTCATATGTATGTGTGTTTGTGTGCGTTTCATATGTGTGTGTGTGTTTGTGTGTGTTTCATATGTGTGTGTGTGTGTGTTTGTGTGTGTTTCATATGTGTGTGTGTGTGTGTGCTCTATCCACTGATGATCTGAGGATGAGGATGGACAGTTTATTGGAATCACTTAAACATCTTTCTCCATCTGATGTCCCGACTCAATACACACACACAAAGAGAGAGAGAGAGAGAGAGAAGTTAAATTTCTTCTCTATGCAGATGATCTGGTGCTGCTGTCAGCTACTGCACAAGGGCTACAGCTGCACCTGGACCTGCTGGAGAACTACTGTCAGAACTGGGCCTTGGCAGTCAATCTGAAAAAACTACAATTATGATTTTTCAGAAAAAGGCAGATTACAGGACACCAGATACACATTCACTCTGGGATACCCCCTTATTATACATATTGAAAAACTATCCCTCAAATTTTGGACACACCTAAATTCAAGTTCCCCAAACACACTGCAACATGAAGCCCTTAAAGCCCAAGAGCTGAAGCCTAAAACCAGAAAACTCACAAACAACTAACAAACACCAGTTTCAGACCAGCACTGCTGAACAAAACCAGATCACAATAAACCAAATCATAAAAGAAAGCAAAAATGCATATTTGGACCATTGGGAAAATGAAAGTAAAAACCAAAGCAAACTGGAATGTTATCAGGCCCTAAACAGAACATATAATCTGGCAGAATATCTGCACACTGTTAGAGATCCAAAACAGAGACGGATCCTCCCCAAATACAGACTCAGTGATCACAGACAAACATGAACGAGTCTGTGCTCACTGTGACACGGGTGAGGTCGAGACAGAGACACAGACAGACAGAGTCTGTGCTCACTGTGACAGACAGACAGACAGACAGACAGACAGACAGAGTCTGTGCTCACTGTGACACGGGTGAGGTCGAGACAGAGACACACTTTCTCCTTCACTGTGAGAAATTTACAGAGTTGAGAGAGAAATACCTCCACAAACTCTCAAACCTCATGCCACAGTTTCCCAGTTCAGCAGAAACAGATCAGATGCTGGTGTTACTGGGGGAGATCAGATCAGATGCTGGTGGTACTGGGGGAGATCAGATCAGATGCTGGTGTTACTGGGGGAGGTCAGATCAGATGCTGGTGTTACTGGGGGAGATCAGAAGCTTGTGTCACTGGGGAGATCAGATCAGATGCTGGTGTCACTGGGGGAGATCAGATCAGATGCTGGTGTTACTGGGGGAGATCAGATCAGATGCTGGTGTTACTGGGGGAGATCAGATCAGATGCTGGTGTTACAGGGGGAGGTCAGATCAGATGCTGGTATTACTGGGGGAGATCAGATCAGATGCTGGTGTTACTGGGGGAGATCAGATCAGATGCTGGTGTTACTGGGGGAGATCAGATGCTGGTGTTACTGGGGGAGATCAGATCAGATGCTGGTGTTACTGGGGGAGATCAGATCAGATGCTGGTGTTACTGGGGGAGTTCAGATCAGATGCTGGTGTTACTGGGGGAGATCAGATCAGATGCTGGTGTTACTGGGGGAGATCAGATCAGATGCTGGTGTTACTGGGGGAGTTCAGATCAGATGCTGGTGTTACTGGGGGAGATCAGATCAGATGCTGGTGTTACTGGGGGAGATCAGATGCTGGTGTTACTGGGGGAGATCAGATCAGATGCTGGTGTTACTGGGGGAGATCAGATCAGATGCTGGTGTTACTGGGGGAGTTCAGATCAGATGCTGGTGTTACTGGGGGAGATCAGATCAGATGCTGGTGTTACTGGGGGAGATCAGATCAGAAGCTGGTGTTACTGGGGGAGATCAGATCAGATGCTGGTGTTACAGGGGGAGGTCAGATCAGATGCTGGTATTACTGGGGGAGATCAGATCAGATGCTGGTGTTACTGGGGGAGATCAGATCAGATGCTGGTGTTACTGGAGGAGATCAGATCATATGCTGGTGTTACTAGGGGAGATCAGATCAGATGCTGGTGTTACTGGGGGAGTTCAGATCGGATGCTGGTGTTACTGGGGGAGATCAGATTGGATGCTGGTGTTACTGGGGGAGATCAGATCAGATGCTGGTGTTACTGGGGGAGATCAGATCAGATGCTGGTGTCACTGGGGGAGATCAGATAAGATGCTGGTGTTACTGGGGGAGATCAGATCAGATGCTGGTGTTACTGGGGGAGATCAGATCAGATGCTGGTGTTACTGAGGGAGAACAGATCAGATGCTGGTGTTACTGGGGGAGTTCAGATCAGATGCTGGTGTTACTGGAGGAGATCAGCTCAGATGCTGGTGTTACTGGGGGAGATCAGATCAGATGCTGGTGTTACTGGGGGAGGACCATCATGCATCATTTGCAGCAAAATTCATTTTTGAGCACACTCTCAGAAACCAATAACTGCCTTAATGTACTTCAGTCACAGTACTTTTATTCTCTTATGTTCATAATGTCCTGGTAAATATTGTATAGTGTATATAGTTATTATAGCTTTTATTTGATTCATTACCTGGCACCTTATTTTAATTCTATCTTTATTGTTATTTGTTACCATTTTATTATTATTATTTGTCTTGTCATTATCTGTTTTGTGTTTTAATGCTTTGGTAATATTGTATGTAAACACAATCATGCCAATAAAGTACTTTAAAATTTAATTGAGAGAGAGAGAGAGAGAGAGATAGTGAGAGAGAGAGAGAGAGAGAGGGAGAGAGAGAGAGATAGTGAGAGAGAGGGGGAGAGAGAGAGCGAGAGAGAGAGTGAGAGATGGAGAGAGAGGGAAAGAGAGAAAGAGAGACAGAGATCACCAGGGCATCAAGAAGTGGAGCTCTACAGCCATCTTTTGGTCATTGCTGGCATTACAACTCATCTGTTGTTTTCCAGCTGATGACAGCAATCTGACACACACACACACACACACACACACACACATACACAACACACAAACACACACATACATACACACTCATATGAAACACACACACACACACACACAAACACACACTCACTGAAACACACACACATTCACACACAAACACACACTCATATGAAACACACACACACACACACATACACACACAAACACACACTCATATGAAACACACACGAACACACACACAGACTCATATGAAACACACACACACAAACACACACTCATATGAAACACACACACACGAACACACACACACACACAGACTCATATGAAACACACACACACACGAACACACACTCATATGAAACACACACACACACACACACACACACTCATACATCAGTCTCTTTTAGCTGATTTGTGACATTGTGAGTGTTTGTCTGATTTCAGAAAACACACAATAACACATTTATGAAGTTTTTACTGCAGATGTTACTATTGTCATTAATATTAATAATTATTATTACTTGTTAGACACTTTATATTTTGTTATAAAATTGTTATCAACAGTATTAATAAAAATACATTATTTTACATTGTTTTCTGGATGTATCGTATGTGAAGATATTAAAGTGCCATTAGTTATGTTATTCCTCTATAATGTTTAAAGAATTAAAGCACGTCCAATATTATCGATGACTGATGATTGTCGGTCACGATGACGTCACTGCGCGCGTGCGTCGCTCAAATCGTTCCGAGCGGAAACCGGCGGCGCGCGTGGCGACGGATGACTGGAGGACACGCGCAGCATATAAATGATCTGATGTGACGCGCGACGTCGCTAGATGAGTGTATTAACCGACATCCACGAACACGCGGCTGATAGACGCGTTTAACTGATGATCGCGCGCTTCGTGTTTTCGGTGAGTGCGGTTCTATTGATCCGAGATCATCACACGATCACAGCTGCAACATCTGCACTAAATACTGAATATATCTGTAGTGTGTATATATATATGTGTGTCATTGTCCATTATAGTGTGTAGTGTCTCGTGTTTCATAGATGCATCAGTATCTTCAGTTCAACCAGTAATCAATATAATGCAGTCAGCAGGTGACTTCTAGAAGGTGCTGTTAAATCATGATATCATAACATCATGGTTTTAGACACTACAATGATGTAGTAGTTGTAGTACTTGGCAGTCAAATGTAAATATCATAGTATTTTATTATAGTAATCGAACTGTGCCTTTACAGAACCTTAATGTTAGTATTTGTGCAATATTAGACACCAGATTTACTGTACATATGATCTGAGTATATGAGATGAGTATATGTATGTGTATATGAATATGATCTGTGTATATGAGATGAGTAAATGTAGTGAGGTCTTACAGTTGTATATGATGAATATGTTCATAATTCTCAGTATAAGAATTATAAACACAAAGCAGATCTGCGGGATCATTTTCATACAGTATTTAAATGGCTGAGCATGACTTTTATCAGAAAAGACCACAATAATAGACAAATAATAATCATTTTGAGTTTCAGTAATGTTCTTTCTTCATTGTAAAGTTGAGTCGAGGCGTCAGTGCTCCGTTCTGCACATTAATCATTGCTCTTCACTACCACAAAAGTGACCGATTATGGTTTTAAAACGCTGTAATTCTCCGAAAGGTGAGGAGTTTGGATCCCTGAAATTTTTTTTTCTTTTCATGCTTTTATTTATTTTGTGGAATTTGATAATTTTCCTCGGCACACCTGACAATCTTTCACGGCACACTAGTGTACGGCACAGTGGTTGGGAAACACTGCTTTAGACTATTAGCCAGTTAGCTTCTGATAGGAGGTGTACTGAACTGGAGGTGTACCTGTGGATGTATTTTAAGACCTTCAAACTCAGTGTCTCTTTGCTTGACATCATGAGAAAAGCAACAGAAATCAGCCAAAAAATAATTGTGGACCTCCACAAGTCCGGTTCATCCTTGGGAGCAATTTCCAAACCCCTGAAGGTGCCACGATCATCTGTACAAACAATAGTACACAAGTATAAACACCATGTGACCACACAGCCATCATACCGCTCAGGAAGGAGACGCCATCATGTGACCACACAGTCGTCATACCGCTCAGGAAGGAGACGCCATCATGTGACCACACAGTCATCATACCGCTCAGGATGGAGACGCCATCATGTGACCACACAGCCGTCATACAGCTCAGGAAGGAGACGCCATCATGTGACCACACAGTCATCATACCGCTCAGGAAGGAGACGCCATCATGTGACCACACAGTCGTCATACCGCTCAGGAAGGAGACGCCATCATGTGACCACACAGTCATCATACCGCTCAGGAAGGAGACGCCATCATGTGACCACACAGTCATCATACCGCTCAGGAAGGAGACGCCATCATGTGACCACACAGTCATCATACCGCTCGGGAAGGAGACGCCATCATGTGACCACACAGTCGTCATACCGCTCAGGAAGGAGACGCCATCATGTGACCACACAGTCATCATACCGCTCAGGATGGAGACGCCATCATGTGACCACACAGTCGTCATACCGCTCAGGAAGGAGACACCATCATGTGACCACACAGTCATCACACCGCTCAGGAAGGAGACGCCATCATGTGACCACACAGCCATCACACCGCTCAGGAAGGAGACGCCATCATGTGACCACACAGACATCATACCGCTCAGGAAGGAGACGCCATCATGTGACCACACAGACATCATACCGCTCGGGAAGGAGACGCCATCATGTGACCACACAGTCATCATACCGCTCGGGAAGGAGACGCCATCATGTGACCACACAGTCATCATACCGCTCGGGAAGGAGACGCCATCATGTGACCACACAGTCATCATACCGCTCAGGAAGGAGACGCCATCATGTGACCACACAGTCATCATACCGCTCAGGAAGGAGACGCCATCATGTGACCACACAGTCATCATACCGCTCAGGAAGGAGACACATTCTGTCTCCTAGAGATGAACGTAGTTTGTGTGAAAAGTGCAAATCAATCCCAGAACAACAGCAAAGGACCTTGTGAAGATGCTGGAGGAAACAGGTTGACGAGTATCTAGATCCACAGCAAAACGAGTCCTATATGGACATCACCTGAAAGGCGGCTCAGCAAGGAAGAACCTGCTGCTCCAAAACCACCATAAATAAGCCAGAATACAGTTTGCAAGTGCACATGGGGACAAAGATCTTACTTTTGGGGAAATGTCCTCTGGTCTGATGAAACAAATATTTACTGTTTGGCCATAATGACCATCGTTATGTTTGGAGGGAAAAGGGTGAGACTTGCAAGCTGAAGAACAGCATCCCAACGGTGAAGCATGGGGGTGGAGCATCATGTTGTGGGGGTGTTTGCTGCAGGAGGGACTGGTGCACTTCACAATATAGATGACATCATGAGGAAGGAACATTATGTGGGTATATTGAAGCAACATCTCAAGACATCAGACAGGAAGTTAAAGCTCAGGTTTTCCAAATGGACAATGACCCCAAGCATGCCATGAAAGTTGTGGCACAATGGCTTAAGGACAAAGTCAATTTAGGCTTGCACCTATGTTTGGAGTAATCGATTCTACATAATTTTTTTTTAATTTACCAGCAGATGACTCAATACACATATTTAAACCTCTGCTTTTAGTGAAGTTTGACTGCTTCCAGGTTTCGACATGTGTTAAGTCTTGATTTAAGTAGAGGATTCGAGTTTGTGTCTCTGTACAGGAAGTAGAAACCCTTCTGAAGTATCTCTCTTCCATCTGTCTGTGGGTTTAGCTCTGAGCAAGCACATTAAATATTAAGCAGAAATCTGTCAGCTTCCTCTGGGTTTATTACTCCATTTTCCATTCTGACACTAATGCTTGAGTCATGAACGATGTGCGGATGCCACATTTCCTTGCGGGTCTCCTTCAGTCCTGATCTGTAGATGTTGATTGTGTGGCCCACATCGCAGCATTCTTTTTACGTTTATTCAATTAGCAGACTGTTTTATTCGAAGGGGCTTAAAAATGAGGAGAAACGAGCAACTTATCCAAAAGAAGGCAACAATATTAGCAGTATAGAAATACTGAATTTCAACAGTTAATCAAAATAGTTCACTGCTGTAGAGTAGAAAGCATAAAAACTGAGATTTTGGGCCCTCTACCAAAATATCTACCATCTACTCAATGAATACATGTACAGTATTACTCATAAGTGATATTGTCATTATGTTCATGCTGTATATTATTGTGTATCCCCACATGAGTCTGATTCATCTCAATGGAGTTTTGGGTTCCTTAATTGAGAATGTTTCTCTTGAGGTTTCTAAACAAAACATGAATTGTGAAAAATGCTGAATGCATCGCAAGTTTGAAATCCCCTGGACTAGAGATTAGGAGTCGGGTTTGTCTCTGCAAGGTTGAGCTGAAGGAGGCAATTCTCCATCTAGGCCGAGATGATTGAAAGGCAGTCTGGAATAACGGGTAACGCTGCATGTCTCAGTGTAGCAGTGATGGATAAGCAGCATGTTTTTATGACGGGGTGCAGTGATGTACAGCTGTGGCCAAAAGTGTTGGCAGTGACATAAATTTTGTGTTTCGCATTTTTTTTTTCTTTTTCTGCTTCAGTTGTTGTGTTGATTTCACATTGTTTCTAGATTATTGTGCAGAGTGATCAGATGCATTTTAAATAATTGCAAAAAGCTTCATTGGCCAAAAAAATTAACTATCACAAAAACCCAAATTTCACAGTTTTTTGGCCCTGGCACAAAATGACGAGCTAACATAATTTCACTGATCATATCAGCAGCACCTGGGAAAGTGTGAACGAGTACTAGTCATGTGACATCATCCATCATTCTGATTGGATTATAAGAGCAGACTGATTGCTATAAAAGGAGGGAAGAAATGCTTCCAATCATTGTGTACTTGTTAGCAATGGTTACCTCTAAAGAAAGATGTGCAGCCATCATCGCTTTGCGTCGAAATGGCCTCACATGCAAGGAAATTGCTGCAAAGAATATTGCACCTGAAAGAACCATTTACCGGATCATCAAGAACTTCAAGGAGAGAGGTTCAACTGCAGTGAAGAAGGCTTCAGGACGTCCCAGAGTGTCCAGCAAGCGCCAGGACCATCTCCTCATGGAATCGTGTCACCACCAGTGCAGAGCTCAATATTGGCAGCAGGTTGGTGTGAGTGCATCTGCTCGCACAGTGAGGCGAAGACTTTTGGACAATAGCCTGGTGTCAGAAGGGCAGCAAAGAAGCCACTTCTCTCCAAGACAAACATCAAGGACAGACTGAAATTCTGCAGAAAGTACAAGGATTGGACAGTTATTTTCCATGATGAAGCCCCCTTCTGACTGTTTGGGACATCTGGAAAATCGATAGTCCGGAGAAGAAAAGGTGAACGCTACCATGAATCCTGCGTCATGCCAACAGTGAAGCATCCTGAGACCATCCATGTGTGGGGTTGCTTTTCATCACAGCGAGTGGGCTCACTCACAATACTGCACAAAAAAACTGCCATGAATAAAGAATGGGATCAAAACGTCCTGCAAGAGCAACTTCTCCCAATGATCCAGGAGCAATTTGGAGATGATCCGGGCATTTTCCAGCATGATGGAGCAGCATGTCACAAGGCAAGAGTGATAATGAAGTGGCTCGGAGATCATTACATTTAAATTTTGGATCCTTGGCCAGGCAACTCTCCGGATCTTAATCCCATAGAGAGCCTGTGGTCAGTCCTCAAAAGGCGAGTGGACAAGCAGAAGCCCACAAACTGTGATCAACTCTAATACTAATAAGCACTAATAAGTCAAGAATGGATCGCCATCACTCAGGATTTGGCCCAGAAGCTGATATCCAGCATGTCAGAGGTTATGCAGAACAAGGGTCAACACTGTAAATATTGACTCTTTGCATATATTGAATGTTTTTACCAATGAAAGCCTTTAAAACTCATGAAACGCTTATGATTTTCCAGTATACCATAGAAACATGTAAAAAATGATCTACAAATACTGAAGCAGAGAACTATACGAAACACTAAATGTATGTCACTGCCAATACTTTTGGCCATGGCTGTAAATGGAAAAACACTGAACCCTGAGGTACTCCAGTGGTTAGCTGATGTGGCTTAGACACATTTGCTCTCCAGGTAAATTGGATCTGACCGTGAGGTAAGACTCAGAGTGGGTGGACAGGAGGATCTCAAAATCAAATCAAATCAAATCACTTTATTGTCACACTACTGTGTACACGAGTGCAACAGTAGGTGAAATTCTTGTGTGCAGTTCCGAGCAACATAGCAGTAATGACAGGGACGAGACATAAACCACTTTACAATAACAACATATTTACACAAAACAATTTACATAACAAATGTACACATACCTACACAACAATTTACATAACAAATGTACACAATACACACAATGTAGAATACACACACTAGATACGGGTATAAATATATATATATACACTAACTGAATTGGGAGAATATATTGACAGAGTGATGATTAATAAAGTGCAGTGCTGATTGTTGATCGTGAGAGATCATGTGTTCAAAAGTCTTATTGCTTGTGGGAAGAAGCTGTCATGTAGTCGGGTGGTGCGGGTCCTGATGCTGCGATACCGCCTGCCTGATGGAAGCAGTGAGAGCAGCCCATGACTCGGGTGGCTGGAGTCTCTGATGATCCTCCGAGCTTTATTCACACACCGTCTGTTATATATATCCTGGAGGGAGGGAAGCTCACCTCCGATGATGTTTCTGGCCGTTCGCACCACCCTTTGCCTTGGATCTGGTGATGTAGCAACATTTGCTGTCATGTTTTGATAGTATTCACTTGTGTTTGTGTTTACAGGCAGTGGTGTTTATCTCCATCTAGTGGTCATGTTAAGTGTTTGTGTTCTGCTGCTTCTGGCGGCTCCGGCGGCTCTCAGTTCCGACTCTGATACACAGAGATACCGTCAAGACTCCAACTTGGAGATCTGTATCCTCCTCACACACGCATGTGTGCATGTAGAAATGTGTGTTTGTGTTTCTTGTGTGTTCTATTGTCCTGAACATGTGCCTCAGATAAGCGTTTGTTTGAGACGAAGAGGAAAGATCAGCTCAACGCTCTCAAGAACCTGGTGGAGCTCAATGACATCAACCAACAGTACAAGATCATAGACATCATGCTGAAGGGACTCTTTAAGGTCTCCTCTACATTCAAGTCAAATGATTCCTAATATGACATGTTAATTCATTCAGTGTGAGTTTAGTCTGTTTAAATGTTTATAGCATCACTGTGTTTGTGTGTGTAGGTACTTGAGGACTCTAAAGCGGTGCTTGTAGCTGCTAATATGCAGCCAGATGATCCTTTTCCACTAGACGACAAAATCAAAGAAGGTGAGCGACTTTATCATTGTGACAATTTAATCAGACTGCGCAGTATGATCTCTTCATTTGATGCCATCTTTCTCTCTGTGTGCTGTAGCGTACTCTCATGTGGTGGAGAACACGGCGTTCTTTGGTGACGTAGCTCTGCGTTTTCCACGTATCGTTCATCATTATTTTGATCGTAATGCTGACTGGAGTCGTCTGCTCCGTTGGGGCCTGCGATTCTGTAACCAGACGGGCGTCTTTACTGGAGGAGCCCATCAGCACGTCCTCTCACTGGTCAGTCTGGGGTATTATGGGCTGTAAAGGAATTAAAGAGGGGATGATGTTTTCACTCTCGTGTCTCTCGTTTAGATGTCGCAGGAGCTGGGAATCACACAGAAATCTCCAGACTTTGTTAATCCATACCGCACAGAAAGAGATGACGTGAGTACACTCAAACACACACTCATATACTCTCAGACACACACATACACTCTCTCTCACACACACACACACACTCATACACTCTCTCACACACACTCATACACTCTCTCACACACACACACACTCATACACTCGCACACTCTGACACACACACACACACACACACACACACACACACACATGGAGTCGTATGGATGACGTTTATACTGTGACTGTCTGTGATTTTGGAGCTTCAAAAGAGAAATCTCCATCCACTTGCATTATAAGGACCTTCTGAGCTGAGATATTCTTCTATATTCCTTCTAATGTGTTCAGCTGAAGAAAGTCACACACTTCTGAGATATCATGAGGGTCAGTAAATGATGAGAGAATTTTCATTTTTGGGTGTACTGTCCCTTTAATTGAAGATTTACTCAGTGTTACACAACATTTACTCAAAGATATTTAAAGAACAGAATGTGCTCTTTACAATAGTATCCGACTGTAGTGTCACATCGCCAGCTGTTGTGTTATTTTGAGCAATAGTCCACTTCTGTTTGAGGTCTTTATTAATAAAGATAAATAACACTTCTGTTAACTGGCATAATGACATGACAATCATTTAAATCTACAGTTTACAGAGCATCCAGAAAGTATTCCCAGTGCTTCACTTTCTCCACGTTGTTACAGCCTTATTCCAGAATTTATTAAATTCATTATTTTCCTCAATTCTACAAATAATACCCCATAATGACAATGTGAAAGAAGTTTGTTTGAAATATTGCAAATGTATTAAAAATAAATCACATGTACATAAGTATTCACTCCCTTTGCTCAATACTTTGTTGAAGCACCTTTGGCACCAATTACAGCCTCAAGTCTTTTGTGTATGATGCTACAAGCTTGGCACACCTATTTTTGGGCAGTCTCTCCAATTCTTTGCAGGACCTCTCAAGCTCCATCAGGTTGGATGGGGAGCGTCGGTGCACAGTCATTTTCAGATCTCTCCAGAGATGTTCAATCGGGTTAAAGTCTGGGCTCTGTCTGGGCCACTCAATGACATTCACAGAGTTGTCCCGTACCCACTCCTTTGTTATCTTGGCTGTGTGCTTGGGGTCGTTGTCCTGTTGGAAGATGAACCTTCACCCCAGTCTGAGGTCCAGAGCGCTCTGGAGCAGGTTTTCATCAAGGATGTCTCTATTGCTGCATTCATCTTTCCCTTGATCCTGACTAGTCTCCCAGTTCCTGCCGCTGAAAAACATCCCCACAGCATGATGCTGCCACCACCATGCTTCACTGTTGGGATGGTATTGGTCAGGTGATGAGCGGTGCCTGGTGTCCTCCAGACATGACGCTTGCCATTCTGGCCAAAGAGATCAATCTTTGTTTCTCATGGTCTGAGAGTCCTTCAGGTGCCTTTTGGCAAACTCCAGACAGGCTGTCATGTGCCTTTTACTGAGGAGTGGCTTCCATCTGGCCGCTCTACCATACAGGCCTGATTGGTGGAGTGCTGCAGAGATGGTTGTTCTTCTGGAAGGTTCTCCTCTCTCCACAGAGAAACACTGGAGCTCTGTCAGAGTGACCATCGGGTTCTTGGTCACCTCCCTGACTAAGGCTCTACTCCCCCGATCGCTCAGTTTGGCCGGGCGGTCAGCTCTAGGAAGAGTCCCGGTGGTTCCAAACTTCTTCCATTTACAGATGATGGAGGTCACTGTGCTCATTGGGACCTTCAATGCTGCAGAAATGTATCTGTGCCTCGATACAATCCTGTCTCGGAGGTCTACAGACAATTCCTTGGACTTCATGGCTTGGTTTGTGCTCTGACATGCACTGTTAACTGTGGGACCTTATATAGACAGGTGTGTGCCTTTCCAAATCGTGTCCAATCAACTGAATTTACCACAGGTGGACTCCAATCAAGTTGTAGAAACATCTCAAGGATGATCAGTGGAAACAGGACGCACCTGAGCTCAATTTTGAGTGTCATGGCGAAGGGTGTGAATACTTATGTATATGTGATTGTCGTTTTTTATTTTTAATAAATTTGCAAAGATTTCAAACAAACTTCTTTCGCGAAGTCATTATGGGGTATTGTTTGTAGAATTGAGGAAAATAATGAATTTAATCCATTGTGGAATAAGACTGTAACAACAACATGTGGAAAAAGGGAAGCGCTGGGAATACTTTCCGGATACACTGTATATGGCTTGACCCTTAATGATAATTATTCACTGGTTTATTCAAACAGTTTTTCTGTCATTTTACTTGATTATTTGGTAGATTAATTTGCTTCAAAAGTCACTGTCCTGTTTAATGTAACACAATAAATGTGTATTGAGGTGATCTTGTGCTTCTCTCAGATGCTGCACACTGCAGAAGCGTTCCAGAAGATTCTCCGAGAGGAAGAGAAGAGGAGGAGGAAGGAGGAGAAGAGGAAAGAGATCAGAAAAGGGCCACGAATCTCTCGCTCTCGTACAGAGTTATAGAGTCGTCTAGAGAATCCGCGAGAGACAGGAAGTGCACTGACTCCGGTCGGATCAGGGTACAGAACATCAGTAATGTCACGTTTAAACACAGTCAGGGAGCCGTGTGTTTCTACACACTATTGTGCTGTTTTCTGGATTGGCCAGAAATCTCTCGTAGGAATCAACGTTTACAGGTTTCACAATGCCTACTTGATTCTAAAGACTTGAATATTTGTTTTAAACCTTTATTTTATTTGAGCTGTTTATTATATTCACTGTTTAGATGTGTGTTTAGTGCTGTACTTTTGACTGCACTGGGGAAGGGGAGGGGTCAGCCGAATGGGAGGAGTTAGTGGGGAGGAATCAGACTAATTGGGTGGGCAGTGGGAGGAGTCAGTAGGGAGGTGTCAGATCAATGGGTGGGTTCAGATAGGGAGGAGTCAGGCTAATGAGTGGATTGTTCAAGTGGGAGGTGTCAGATGTGGAGTCAGGCTAATGGTGGAAACAATGGGAGGAGTCAGTCAGTGGGTGGAGTCATGCTGGTGGGTGGGGTCAGATGGGGAGGAGTCAGGCTAATGGGTGGGGTCAGATGGGGAGGGGCCAGGCTAATGGGAGGAGTTAGTCAGTCGGTGGGGAGGAGTCAGGCTAATGGTGGTACCAATGGGAGGAGTTAGTTAGTGGGAGGTGTCAGGTGGGGAGGAGTCAGGCTAATGGATGGAGTCGGATATGTTTCAGTTGAAGATATTTTGAACATTGCAGGGGCAGATTATTTAGGTATGTAATACAAGTTAATAAGTTTTGATGATATACATTTAGAAATTGTCAAATTTCCAACACATGAAATTAGTGTTTAATGTATTTCAATATAAATTCATTCTTTATTTGTGTACACTTTTAGACTAATAAGAGAATAGCTGGTAATTCATGTCTCTGTTTTCCATTCTGTCATTTATTTACCAAGGTAAAGGGGTGTGTGTGTGTGTGTGTGTGTGTGTGTGTGTGGGTACACATACAGGGAGATTTACCTGTGTCTCTTGCTATAGAGACGAGTATTCATGATCTAAGATCACAGCTGTTCCTTCAGATTCACCTCTGCACTGCCAAGAAAGAGACTCTACATACATGTATTATAATGACGGCTGTGTTTTCTAAAAGCTGCAGATGGAGCTGATATCAGTGTGAATTTCTAATAAACTCCATGTGAGAACCCAACATCTGCTGAGCCCATGTCATCCTTTAAAACACCTGAGTCACTGCTATACATGCTCAACATGATGCTTTCAGAAACGCTGTTAATCTTATATGTGTGGTTGTTAAATCAATAGATCTGTATGTTTCCCATCAGTGGGATATTATTATTGTTGACATATAAGAATGTTTATTAATAAAGTTTATGTTAAAACATCTTATGACTGGGCCCTAATTTCCCCTGAGCATCCACCGGCTTCAGCTTCTTTGAAGTGTTTGAGTCCTCTCAGCTGAAGTGCTGAATTCAAGATCTCGATGACCTGTGTTCTGTATTACAGGTGTGTTCCTGGACGCACACCATCAGTACACAGTTCCCTGAACTCACGCATTCATTTCAGGTCCTCCAGTCTGCAAGAACGAGTTGAATCATGAGTGTTA
Organism: Moxostoma hubbsi; assembly: GCA_032164185.1. NCBI lineage: Eukaryota > Metazoa > Chordata > Actinopteri > Cypriniformes > Catostomidae > Moxostoma > Moxostoma hubbsi. Next base: position 51,356,023 of record JAVLUX010000007.1, on the reverse strand, counting down.
GATAAAGGAGACGTATAAATAAGGAGTCAGATCAGTGGGAGGGGTCAGGTGAATGGCAGGAATCAATGGGAAGGAGTCAGATCAGTGGGAGGGGTCAGGCTAATGGCAGGTATCAATGGGGAGGAGGCAGATCAGTGGGAGGAGTCAGGCGAATGGGAAGAATCAATGGGGAGGAGTCAGATTAGTGGGAGGGGTCAGGCTAATGGCAGGTATCAATGGGGAGGGTTCATGTCAGTGGGGAGGAGTCAGGGTAACGGGAGGAGTCAGATCAGTGGGAGTGGTCATCCTAATGGGTGGAATCAATGGGGAGGAGTCAGATCAGGAGTGTTAGATAAAGCAGATGTTGATAATGTGTACTGTTGCTGTGCTTCCAGGAATGGTTAAGTTATGACTTATAGATCAGGTGGGGTTTATTCGGGCCGCAGCTCTATCAGTAGTGAATGATCAGACTCCGGTCTGCCATCTCACTTTGATATGGTCAAATGGGATTATCTTTTTAAGATTTTGGAATTATACGGGTTTGGGAAAACTTTTATTGGATGGATTATGTTACTTTATAGACACCCTGTATATTCAAAGGTTTTCGAGTGTTGTGGGCAGGTGGGCTTCATTACATTTATCTATGATTGGGAAGGTTAATATTATTAAAATTGATTATATTCCAAAATTCATTTACCTGCTACAGTCTCTCCCTGTAGATGTCCCACTCTTTTATTTCAAGCAATCTGATATCATAGAGAAGTCCTTTATTTGGAATGGGAAACGTCCCAGATTACATTTGTCTCATTGGTTGCTTCCCCCTGAGAGAGCCCCTCCCTGGTATTGTGTTGAACAGGAAGTTCTTGCCACTATTTCGCTATTGCAGAACCTTTCTATCAAACTAACCGGAGAAGTTACACCCCGTTATCTCACATTTACACTTGATATGGACAAAAGTGTCCAGAGTGTTTAATTCAGACATTTATTTAAACATTGCCTCTAGCATATGGCTGAACCCAAAATGATGTATGAATAATTCCCCTTTCTGCTGGTCAGAGTGGATTGTGAGGGGAGTCACTACACTCGGTGTCCTGTATGAGAGTGGATTGTGAGGGGGTTCACTACACTCGGTGTCCTGTATGAGAGTGGATTGTGAGGGGGGTCACTACACTCGGTGACCTGTATGAGAGTGGATTGTGAGGGGGGTCACTACACTCGGTATCCTGTATGAGAGTGGATTGTGAGGGGGGTCACTACACCCGGTGTCCTGTAAGAGAGTGGATTGTGAGGGGGGTCACTACACTCGGTATCCTGTATGAGAGTGGATTGTGAGGGGGGTCACTACACTCGGTGTCCTGTATGAGAGTGGATTGTGAGGGGGGTCACTACACTCGGTATCCTGTGTGAGAGTGGATTGTGAGGGGGGGTCACTACACTCGGTGTCCTGTATGAGAGTGGATTGTGAGGGGGGTTACTACACCCGGTGTCCTGTAAGAGAGTGGATTGTGAGGGGGGTTACTACACCCAGTGTCCTGTATGAGAGTGGATTGTGAGGGGGGTTACTACACTCGGTATCCTGTATGAGAGTGGATTGTGAGGGGGGTTACTACACTCGGTATCCTGTGTGAGAGTGGATTGTGAGGGGGGTTACTACACTCGGTGTCCTGTATGAGAGTGGATTGTGAGGGGGGTCACTACACCCGGTGTCCTGTAAGAGAGTGGATTGTGAGGGGGGTTACTACACCCGGTGTCCTGTAAGAGAGTGGATTGTGAGGGGGGTTACTACACCCAGTGTCCTGTATGAGAGTGGATTGTGAGAGGGGTTACTACACTCGGTGTCCTGTATGAGGGTGGATTGTGAGGGGGGGTCACTACACCCGGTGTCCTGTAAGAGAGTGGATTGTGAGGGGGGTTACTACACCCGGTGTCCTGTAAGAGAGTGGATTGTGAGGGGGGTTACTACACCCGGTGTCCTGTAAGAGAGTGGATTGTGAGGGGGGGATCACTACACTCGGTGTCCTGTATGAGAGTGGATTGTGAGGGGGGTTACTACACCCGGTGTCCTGTAAGAGAGTGGATTGTTAGGGGGGGATCACTACACTCGGTGTCCTGTATGAGAGTGGATTGTGAGGGGGGGATCACTACACTCGGTGTCCTGTATGAGAGTGGATTGTGAGGGGGTCACTACACTCGGTGTCCTGTATGAGAGTGGATTGTGAGGGGGGGGTTACTACACCCGGTGTCCTGTAAGAGAGTGGATTGTGAGGGGGGTTACTACACTCGGTGTCCTGTATGAGAGTGGATTGTGAGGGGGGTCACTACACCCGGTGTCCTGTATGAGGGTGGAGTGTTGAGATCCTTTGAAAATATGGTTCAACATTTCAGGATTCCCAGATCTCAGTTCTTTAGGTATTTACAGCTGCTCCACCTGCTCTGTACTGTTTTTGGGAGTAGGACACAACCCCCTAAAGTGGCAGATACTCTGGGAGTGGTGATTCCTGCTTTTGGGAAAGGTCATGAGGCATCAGCGTATTACTCCCTAATAATTCAGTGTCTGGGGGCGGAGTTTTAACTTCTATCAAGAGATTATGGGAGAAAGATTTAATCTTGGTATTGGAGGAGGGGGTGTGGGATAGGATCCTAAATAATATCAAGTCTGCATCTAGAGATACAAGGGTGCACCTGATGCAATTTAAGATTTTACATCGATTCTATTGGACCCCCTCTAGATTATATAGACTTGGTCTTTAAGACACACCCACCTGCTGGCGATGCCAATCAGAGGATGGGGACACAACTCAAGTTATATGGGGGTGTGTTAAGATCCAAGAGTTTTGGTTGAATGCTCAGAGAATATTTGTGACATTTTGGGCACTCAAGTTTTACTTTACCCCAGACTCTGAATTTTGGGTTATGGGCGGTCATAAATTTGGGGGATAATCGTATAATAAATTGGGTTCTGACCAGTATCACGATTGGCAGGCAAATTATTTGAACGGGATGGAAGTCAGATGGGGCGCCCTAATTTCCGGAGTGGCATGCGGAGATGGGGAGGGGGGCAGCTTTCGAGAAGTCGAGCAGAAGGCTGGGGTTTGAGAGTGTTTGATAGGAAATGGGGCAAATATTCCATGTTTTTGGGGGATTTTGGGGAGGGGCTGTGGAGAGAGAAGTTTAGTTTTACTTGTATATGATTATTATTTTTATTTTATTGTTTTATGTATTTTGTGTGTGTGTGTTGTATTTGTGGCCACAGGGGTGTCCGTTGGGGGTCAGGGTGGGGTTGGTGATTGGACAGGGGTAAAAGTGGGGGTTAAATGTTGATGTTTGTTGTGTTTGTTTGTGTCTGTGTTATATGTTTATGAGTCAATAAGAAAATGATAAAAATGCTGATTTGAGTAAAGATACAGGAAACACTGACAAAAAAACTTTTTCATAAGATATAAGCATTTAAAATCTGCAGTGTCTCTTCTGGCTAAAAGGACTTGGGAACATTCACAATGTCACATTCACTGTCACAATGAAACCTTGTCCAATGCAATGAGATGCATAAGACTCACCATCACCCCAACATCTTATTAGCGCACATGACTGTGTTCGACGGGATGCTCCAAACCGATTCCCCAAGAAGAATCGCTTAAAAAGGGAGTTCTGACTGACCATTATTACCTTTTCAGCCATCTGATGAACTTTGAAGGGAATAGCGCATAGGGATGATCACCTCTGAATAGGACACGCCAACAAGGGAGCTGCACGTGAGGACAGTTAACATGGATATATTATCTTTTACTCACTTGTTTCTTATTCGTCTGTATTGGACTGGAGCTCCAGCCTCGTTGTAAGCAAAGACTGATGTGCTGTGTGCAGTTGTGGGATAGTTATGGATTAATGTTGTCAGATAGATCATTGTTTGGTTCATAAGCCTTAGGAAAAGCTGGCCAGTATTGATATCGCTTCTCAAGTTTCCCTTGTACTCGGCTCTGTCAAAACACCAAATCAAACCACTCGTCAAAGCGCTTCACAGGGACTTTAAGGGATTAAGGGAGAGCAGTTAAAGACATCTAGGATTCAGGGGCTGGTAGCTTAGCAAATAAAGACGCTGACTTTCACACCTGGAGTCGTGAGTTTGAATCCAGGGCGTGCTGAGTGACTCCAGTCAGGTCTCCTTAGCAACTAAATTGTCCCGGTTGCTAGGGAGGGTAGAGTCACATGGGGTAACCAAATTGTCTCGGTTGCTAGGGAGGGTAGAGTCACATGTGGTAACAAAATTGGCCTGGTTGCTAGGGAGGGTAGAGTCACATGGGGTAACCAAATTGGCCCGGTTGCTAGGGAGGGTAGAGTCACATGGGGTAACCAAATTGGCCCGGTTGCTAGGGAGGGTAGAGTCACATGGGGTAACCAAATTGGCCCGGTTGCTAGGGAGGGTAGAGTCACATGGGGTAACCAAATTGGCCCGGTTGCTAGGGAGGGTAGAGTCACATGGGGTAACCAAATTGGCCCGGTTGCTACGGAGGGTAGAGTCACATGGGGTAACCAAATTGGCCCGGTTGCTAGGGAGGGTAGAGTCACATGGGGTAACCAAATTGTCCCGGTTGCTAGGGAGGGTAGAGTCACATGGGGTAACCAAAATTGTCCCGGTTGCTAGGGAGGGTAGAGTCACATGGGGTAACCTCCTCGTGGTCACTATAATGTGATTCTCGCTCTCGGTGGGGCGTGTGGTGAGTTGTGTGTGGATGCTGCGGAGAGTAGCATGAAGCCTCCACACGCGCTACATCTCCACGGTAACGCACTCAACAAGTCAAGTGATAAGATGCCCGGATTGACGGTCTCAGATGCGGAGGCAACTGAGATTCGTCCTCCGACACCCGGATTGAGGCGAGTCACTACGCCACCACGAGGACTTAGAGCACATTGGGAATTGGGCGTTCCAACATTGGGGAGAAAATAAAAAAGACACCTTAGTTTTTATCGGAGAATATGGCTTATGTGGTCATGTTAATGCATCTGCACCATTCTTACAGATATTGATGATCTAATCAGCCAATCATGTAGCTGCAATGCATAAAATCATGCAGATACGGGTCAGGAGCTTCAGTTAATGTTCACATCAACCATCAGAATGGGGATAAACTGTGATGTCAGTGATTTGGAGTGTGGCATGAATGTTGGTGCCAGACGGGCTGGTTTGAGTATTTTGGAATACTCAGTATTCTAGAATTTACTCAGAAAGGTGCCAAAAACAAAAACATATCCAGTGAGGGTAAGTTCTGTGTATGAAACACTTGTTAATGAGATCAACAGAGAATGGTCAGACTGGTGTGAACTGATAAAGTCTACAGTAACTCAGATAACTGCTCTGTATAATTGTGTTGAAGAATATCATCTCTGAATGCTGTTCTGTGATGCGGGTTGGCGCTGTTATGGGTGCACGGGGGGGGGGGGGGGACCCACACAATATTAGGAAGGTGCTTTTAATGTTGTGGCTATATATATATATATATAGTATATTGATATTAGGACTGTATTTTATTATATAGAAAATACTTGAAGGATGATATTACAATGCAAACTAAAACTTTATAAAATGAAATATTAAATGATTACTCTTAAAAATCATCCAATGATATGATTAAGCAACACTGCGTTACTGTTTACGTGTACTATTACATTACTAAAAGACAATAATACAATATTACTGTATTCATCCCAGGACATTTCAGTTTTGATGATGAGCTATGGAGAGATTTCTTGTGTTTTGTTTCCTGCTGCTACTGTCAAAATAAGATTAAAACACTAGTTTTATTGTGTCTGTACAGTCTGTTTTTATATGCTGTGCGCTGTGAAGTCAGATAAAGATAGTTTAATGTGTTTAAGGCTATAGCAGTAGTGTAAATAAGAGTCAACGATGTTTCTCCATGTTGTTGCTGTTGTTGTTGTTGTTGTTCCTGATGTGACCGACAGATGTCGCCAAACATGAACTCAAGATCACTGATGACGTTTGATCTTCCGCTTCTGCGCAGGCACGTCTCTCACGAAACACCAAAACAACAAAATCACCTTGAATGTGAATCTGACACAGATATCATGACGGGAAACTCAGGTGTGAAAACTTGTTATTCAGACGTGTTGTTTAGCAGAAATGGCGCTAAAACGGATTTTGTGACGTTAAAAACTTTCTGTTGCTGTTAACGACAGAATGTGATTTTATTAAGGTTATTTATTTACATTCACAGTAATCTTCAGATGTCTATTTATAAAGTGTGATCTAACGTAGTTCTGCAATCTAACAGCAAAATAAACCAATATCTGCCCTTTCAAAAGGATATTTCGTGCTTTAGTTTATCAATCAAATCCTGTGTATATATGACTTAAAGTAAAATGCAGCTAAAACAGTGAATTTTCTCTTTATTTATTGCTCGATCTGCTCTGTTCTGATCTCATTCTTCATCATTACTCACATGTGTTCAGTTTATTATATTTTATAAAGGCCTATAATTGTGCTTCTGGACGCTGATTGAATGTTCCAGTCTAAAATAAACAATATAATGAATACTGGATCACTGCACCCATAGAGACATGTTTACTATTAACTGTCCGGATCGACACTGATGTGTCTAATAAAATCATGTTTTAATGAAAAGTATTAGTTCACTCATAAATATGATTTCAGTCATTGTTTACTCATCCTGTGTTGTTATAACTCTATATGAGTTACTGTCTTGTTCTGAACACAAAGGGAGGAATTGTGAATAAATGTTGTGCTCAGTGATGTCATACAATGACAGTTTATGGCAGAGCTAATTAATTATTCATGAGACTCATGATTGTTATTAAAGTAAGATTTGATGAGAAACTGAAATCTGATGTGTTATTGAGTGTAAATGTTCACTGTTGACGCAGACCCCTCGCCACATTGGGGCGTTCAAGAGAAAATCATTTTATCTAAAAACAGTGACAGTGACAAGACAACAGAAATGCACACAAAACAGTGAACAGAACTTAAACATGTCTGAAGAGTTTTTGAAGAATTGATGCATTTCTATGCCCAGCCTTATTTTTTTTAAACAGAATATTCAGAAATCAAACAGAAACAAAGTCTGTGTCTTTACCTGACGGCAAACGACACTCGTTAAAAGGTATATTTTCTATGATAATCAGAGTTTTTGTCCTAACCAGCCGTGACGGGTGACGGAACATTCTATCGGTCGCTTGTTTTCTATTCGCGGCTTCACGCAGGTAACTCCGTCCACTGTGAACTGGCACCAGTCAAAAAACTCTCCAAAAAATAAGGCTGGACATAGAAATGCATCAATTATTCAGCTACAAACTCTTCAGACATGTTTAGTAAGTTCTGTTCTCTGTTTTGTGTGCAGTTGTGTTGTGTTCTGTTGTCACTATCACTGTTTTTAGATAAAACGAGTTTCTCTTGAACGCCCCCATGTCGAGAGGGGTCTGCGTGAACTGTTGCTCTCGTGTCCCATCATGAACACACACAGGAGATCAACAGTGAACATTTACACTAAACAATACATCAGATTTCAGTTTCTCATCAAATCTTATCGTATACTTTCATAACAATCATGAGCTCATGAATAATTAATTAGACTTCTGAATTAAACTTTTGTGTTCTTTTGAAGCTTGAAGAGGTGGTCACCATAAACTGCCATTGTATGACATCACAGAGCAACATAAACTGCCATTGTATGACATCACAGAACACAACATTTATTCACAATTTCTCCCAAGAAAGTCATATAAAGTAATAACAACAGACGGGTGAGTGAACTCATCCTACTAATATAGTGTTTTTTGTACATGCTTTGTGTATATCATACTGTATAAATTGTGTATATATATTTTAATTTGTGTGCTGTGTCATATTATGAGTATTTGATATGGCATGTTTACTGTGTCTTTTAAAGATATCACCAAGTTAAAGTCCTTTAACGTGCAACTAACTTACGTTACTTCAATGACGTAAAACTCAGATCTATTAAATGTTTAAAAATACATTATTTACATTATTATCTACAAAGGTTTTGATTTTTGATTTAGATATTCTTACTGATGCTGTCCGGAGACAACAACAACAAAAAACTCTTATTGAAAAATAGTCTCATTAAAGCTCAAATTGTTATTTCATAAAATAAAAAATAAATCAGGAAGACAAATTTATTTAAATAAAATAAATGTTTTTTTGCAAATTTGGTGAAACCAAGATGGACTCAAAGACATTTCTACAGTCTTCAAGCATGTTTTAAACTAGTTTTTAAAAGATTTCTAATTTTTATCACCTCATGCAACCTTATTTGTCATTGACACGGTCAATAAAAGTGAATTCTGATTCTAGATCAGTCGAGCGGAGATTGGAGACCTGAGGACGAGAGAAAGGATGACAGAGCAGAGCTGAGACTCGTCCTGATTGGTCGAACAGGCTCTGGCAAGAGTGCCACAGGAAACACTGTCCTAGGACGACGCCACTTCCTGTCAGCCTTGAGAGCGAGTTCAGTGACCTGTGTGTGTGAGATGAGCTCTGTGGAGCTGCCTAAGGAGGAAGAGGATTCTTGTGTGAGGAAGAAGCTGCTGGTCGTTGATATGCCGGGATTCGGCGACACACGGCTTGACCCGAGTCACGTTCGTGCTGAGATCGCCAAGTGTGTGGCGCTAACGGCACCTGGGCCACATGCGTTCCTGCTCGTGGTTCCTCTGGGCCGCTACACTGAGGATGAAGACCGAGCTGTCACGGAAATGATTCGTGTGTTCGGCGAAGAGGCGCTGCTCCACCACACGGTGGTGCTGTTCACCCGTGGAGATGAGCTTGAAGAAGAAGGTTTGGAGAGTTTCCTGGATGAGTCTGCTCCGGAACGACTGAAGGTTCTGCTGTGGAGATGCGACGGTCGATACCACGTCATCAACAACAGAGAACCCGAAAACAGGATGCAGGTGCGAGCGCTACTGCAAACTGTGGAGAGGATGGTGGAGAACGCAGGAGGAGCGTGCTACACCAGCAACATGTTCCTGCTGGCCGAACAAGCCATCCGAGATGAACAGGAGCGACAGATGTCGAGCTTGCTGCAGGAGCGAGTTCAGCGGTGGAGGGGTCGAAGGGCAAGTGGAAGGGCGGTTAGCAGGCGTCAGGCCCTGCGGTCTGCTCTGAACCACTTCAGAACCGAAGCTGCTCTCTCTGGGAAAGTTCTGGAGCGTGTGAAGGTCCTGGTTGCAGCCGGGGCAACTGGAATGGCAGTTGGAGCAGTTTTTGGAGCTGCTGCACCTCTGGCTGTGGCTGTAGGAGCTTCGGTAATGGGCGGATCAGTGGGGATAGCGGCAGGGCAACTGGCGGGAGTCTCAGCGGTGGGGAGCACAGGTGTAGGGAAAGCGTTTGGCGCAATAGTTGCAGCCACCATGGCGAAGACCACTGTAGCTCTGGGAGCAGCGACTGGAGGGGTGCTGGGAGGGTCGGTGGGTGCGTTGGCCGGGGCGGAGGCGGCAGGACCACGGGAGGCAGCTCTAGAAGCGCTGGAGCAGGTTGGAACAATGGGTGCAGCAGTGGTGGGTGTGGCTGCAGGAGTGGGTGGGGCTGTAGGGGCGGGAGCAGTGGTGGGGGTGGTGCTAGAGGGTGGAGCAATAAGTTGTGCGGCGTTAACAGGAGCTGTGAGTGTTGCTAATGCAACAGCAGTAGCTGCACCACAGGCGGTGGCCACTGGGGGCAGCATAGCAGGTGCTGTACAGTCTGTAGGGGGCGCTGTGACCTCCTGTGCCAGTTCAGTTGGAGGTTTATCAGGAACGCTGGATGGCGTCGGAACAACTGCACGGATTCTCACAGCTGTAGCTGAGATCGGAAGAGCGGCAGTGGGAATTGCGCTAGCTGGCAGGCTGGCAGTGAAAGTGATGAAGGAAAAAGTCAGGCCAGGAAGCGGAGCTGACGAAAACTACACGGATCGAAACTCCTACGAGGTCCACTGGAACAAATAAACAGAGTGCTAACAGTGTGTTTGACATTCTGCTAGTGTTTATGATTTACTTTAGATCATATTACTTGCATTTATCAAGTGCCGTGAGAACTTTTGACATTTATCTTAGACAAAGCAGAGATGCTAATCGTTGTTAGTGCCTAAGAAATTAGCAGAAACCCCTCAGATCAACATCAGCACTTATTCTTGTTGAAGTTGATGACAAATGCCATGCTATTTATTTCAGATTTGTTGATGTATTTTATAGAAAAGTAAATGATTTCTGGAATTTTTGACTAGTTTTTATCTAGTAATGTACACTTGCACAATCCAATTCAAACTGATGCTTATATCTTCAGTTATAAAAGTCTGTTAGACACCAGTTTTGATAAACAAACTTGTGTTATTGAATTAAAGGTGCTGTAAGTGATTTTAGCCGTTCTACTTCCACGAGACAGCTGTTGAATTAGCCACGCCCATCTTTCCTAAACCCCGCCCTCCAAAGATACCAAATGAGCTTAATTGAGACTGACATGGAGCAGAAATGGTTGTTATAAACAACAGCAGCTAAATAGCGCCCTCAACTGGCAACTGTTATGAACAACATGGTATAAAAATGGCATTAAGCCTCAATAATTCACTGCATATACAATACTATGACAACACACAAAATGATTGACAGGCAGAAAGCGTCAGAGACCGCAGACACATTTCTGTTGGTTATTTACAGAGTCTCGAGCTGTCACAGACACCGGTGAGATATCTCAGGACACATATTTCAGTAATTTCTCTCAGCGAGTAGTACAAATATTTGCAAACCTTTCCATGAATAAATGCTTACAGCACCTTTAAAGGTTGAACTGCAAAACAAAGCTGTGTTTAATATATCATGACAAATATATCGTTTTGAGAACTAAGATGTGACTGTTTTGGGCTGGTTTAGTGAGATCAGCATGTGGTCAGTTCAAACATTCTGCACGTGTGATGAGACTTCACTGAAAATGTGTATGTTTATCTTCTGACGCAGTTGCACAAAATAAACACAAGAAAGTCAATGAAAGCATGTTGTTTTCATTTAAGAAACAAGCACTTTAATCACAAACAACGTTATTACATCATTTAAAGTCATATACAAATATGTTTAACCTGACATTATATATAACGTGTATTTACTTAAATCACAAAGGAAACAGTAACATGTTAATGCAAACTGTAAAAGTAAATATTTCACAATATGTTTCTTTATTTCACATTTATACGAGACTGTTGTTGAATCATTGCTCTTAAATTTTAACTCATTAACTGCTGAATGTAAATCCAATAATACAAATGCTTAAATCTTGTACTGGTGTAAAAAAATGATGATTTTATATTTATATATATATATATATATATATATATAAATAAACAGAGAGGGATTACTGACCGGGCCAATGGGGCCAGTGCCCAGAAGCTCTTGACGTACAATCAGACCACGGTCCAGCGAGCGATTTGATTGGTCGACAGCGTCCGATCTTACGACAGCCATTGCCGAGTGTCAGCCAATCCGGTGTGAGCATCATTTACAAGCACTGTTTGTGATGACGTCACAGCCTGAGAGTAAGATGGCCGCAGTCTGTCAATAAACGCTCGACCGGAACCGCCACTAGTGAGTTCTGATAACCGAATAAACCGACAGATACTCGCCCGGAGCCGCGCTGAGGATGGACGGAGTGGAGTTCATGGACAATATGGACCCGACCTTAGCCGAACTGGGCAATGAGTTTACACTGGGAGACTTCGACGGTAAGAGACCGAACTGAAGCGCTCATTAAATCGATCAGATCATGATTCTGTTGATGATGTTCTGATCTCGGTTCAGTGTGTGTGTTATTGTGTTTACAATGTGATGTAATTCGGTACAGTTTTAATCGCGGTTCGGTTCGTTCAGATAGAATCGATGATGATAATAATAATGATGATGATGATGATGATGATGCACAGTTGATCATAGATCGATGTTTAATGGGAAGTTGACGCATAACATATCCCATACATTAATATTTACGATTTAACATTTATAATGAGCTCTAAAGCGGCATAAATTATTTTAAATGTTTTTTTTTTGTGATGATGTATGTCACACATCTGGACATATAAACTTCCTAAAAATATGCCAACATATAGAGTATGACTGTGCATATTAGTGATAGACCGATGTTAATCGGACGGTATTTAGCGATATATCGATGTAACCACGGCGGCCGTTTGTGTTAATTGTCCTTAAATATACCAGTACATTTGTCTCTCAGTTTCTTCTTCATAACGTTTCTGTATTATAAACAATACCAGTTTTTAACTATTAATTATACAATTATGAAAATGAATCATGGTTTATACTACAGTAACCACTGATGTTTTTAATGTTAGCTGTAGATCAGTAACAGTTACCATAGTTTAATCATGGTATTTATAGTCAAATCATAGTAACCACAAAATTAACAGTGCTTCCCAAAGTCATGGTTACTTTATAGACCTGTAGTAAAACCATAGTTAATTTAAAGCACAGCCCCGTTGAGAAGCCCTGGTCTAGAGTTTTCCTGACTGTTCTTCTCAGTCTCTATTACGCAATCGCCGGTTTTGGGAGGTTTCTTTTTGGACACTGGTTCAGACGACAGTAGTTGCACATTTGGTCGAATAGGCCGATAACTGATTAATCGATCAGTATTCTTTCAAATTGATTTATAGAATGTTATCAAATGTTCTTAGTCTTTTCGTACTACGAAGGGCACAGATGGAGGCTAGTCCAAAATCAACAAAATGCCAGATTCAGTCTGTTGTGCAATTAAATCCCAATAATAGTCAGGAAAAAAAAAATGAAGGACTTTTAACTATAAACAGTTTGGAACTATACTACCCATACTTACTCCTCCTCCATATGTGTCTTACTCCTCCTCCTCCATATGTGTCTTATGGTGCGTTCACGTGCTATGGTAAATATGATATTTTCCACTTGTGAACTGGTATTTACCAGTGTGTTGCGTTCAAGTGCTTTTGTTGTCGTAATGTGGTAAAAAGATGGAGATACACACACACACAATTGCAATCTTGACATCGCAGCCTGTTCATTATGCTGCGTTCACACCAAACGCGAATAGAGCGTAATTTGTCGCTATTTAGAGTTTTATTTATTTTTATAACGTGTATTCTCCGTGTAAATTCGTGCACCGGACCGCGCCGTTTCGATTCAGTACGAATGTACCGTTCCACCCCTAGCTAACAGTAGCAAAAAAAGGTTTGGTTTTGTACAATGCTTACCATTCAACACTCTCGCGATGCTCTCCACCATTTTGAAAAGGTCAAAGGTTATCTCATCTCGGCAACTCGGGCATCAAAATATTCTACGAGTTGCCCAGTGGAAAATACCACATGAGGGGGTGTTCATGTGCATTTTCCACGTCGGCTTTTGGTATTTACCATAATTACCATAGCACGTGAACGCACCATTACTCCTCCTCCTCCATATGTGTCTTACTCCTCCTCCTCCTCCATATGTGTCTTACTCCTCCTCCTCCTCCTCCATATGTGTCTTACTCCTCCTCCTCCATATGTGTCTTACTCCTCCTCCTCCATATGTGTCTATGGCAGAAGAAGTAAGAGTAGTATCCAAACTCTGCCTCACGTACTGATTTTAGGACTCTTATTTTGAAATAAGATATATATATATATATATATATATATATATATATATTTGTAGGAATATAGCATTTGCTAAACTTATATTGTACACTTTGGAGCTTATGGCACGCATTCATTTTCATGATAAATAAATAATAAAGAAAAAGCTTTTGATCGATACTGTTATGGGTACCAGGAATGGGCACGAGTACTCGGGATCTTGGTGGCAGCAATGATCAATGATGAATTAATTTGAAATTCTGTGATAATTACATGACAATTAAACACTATTTTAAGGGGTACATTGATTGTCAGAGACCAAAGTGATATACAATGCTCTCATTACGATATCCAAAGAGTGTATTAACTGTGTCTTAAACACCTGACTCTGCAAACGTTGGCTAAACATGCTGTATTAACCTTTAATGTAAGAGCTTTGACTCTGGATATTATTGAGTAAAAGTGAATGTTTGTAACTGTAAAGCTGGGGGATGTTTCACCAGACAGTGCGTGATTGTGCTGCACCCGATGAACGGTGGAAGTTCAGACTCTGCGAGTGGAAAGGAACGCTTCATGAATCATCACACGTGTTTGATGTCGCTTGAATACATTTGTGTGAATTTATTTTCTAATTTGCAACTAGATGCAACTAGATCTGTTGTATTTGAGGTGAAAGTGTCTAATGCACAGACACTTCTGGAATATTCTGAAGAGGGATTGTGTAACGTAATGACTGTACACCGTAACACACCACTGGAACAACATGTGCTTCATAAGGAGAGTTTAGTAGAGATTAATCATGGGAGTATTTCTTATATGTTTTGAGGAGATTCACTCTTGTGTTGTTCATTGATGTGTGAGTTTCTCTGAGTTGATTAGAGACGCTGCAGGTGTTGTGTATTACTGTGCTAATCATACTATAAACTAATAAAACAAACACACCGCTAACATATGACATTTTCTGTCTGATGTGTGTGTGTGTGTGTCAAGGTTAACGTGTGAGTTCAAGGCTGTGTGATATCACAGAGATTTACTGTTTCATCACTGACCTTCATTGTGATCATTAGCATTCATAAACTCAAGTGTCTAGTCTCATATCACCGATGGCCTCTGAGGTCATGGGTTAAGTGATATTACCATGGCGCTACGTGTCATGATGTGTATAAGAACAGCCCTTCACAGGAATAGTTGCATATGTAGAGTGTCTTAAATCAGTCTCTTATGAGCTTCCACGACAGTTAGGGTGTTTCCTCAGGTGTGTGTGTGTGTGTGTGTGTGTGTGTGTGTGTGTGTGTGTGTGTGTGTGTGTGTGTGTGTGTTAGTGGAAAGTGTGTGTGTGTTGAGTCAGTGCTGCAGTGTCACAGACATGTGAGAGTTTCACTGTAATTATTGAGTTCTCTGTGTGGAAGAACAACATTCATTTACTGACTGAACTATTTTAGTGTGTGTGTTTGCACTGTGAAACTTGATTTATTGTCTTATGTGTTGAATGAGTGTAACTGTTATTTCTAAAGAGTTAAACAGACTTTATCAACGACTGCTAGATAACACAAAGCATTAGTTGTTGATACTGATTCTCACAATCTAACAGAAACTGTTGCATATTCTGTGTGTGTTTGTGTTTATCAGAGATGCTGCAGTTCGTCAGTAATCAAGTGGATTTCCCAGATCTGTTTGAGGATCAGATGGGGGGTGGATCTGTAGCCCCTGTACGGCCCCCTCCACAGATGGCCCCTATTGCAATACTGACCCCCCCTCACACACCTGTACAGACCAACAGTCAGACGCAAACCCGCACGCCACCACTATTGCAGCCCAGACCACAGCCAATCACACAGGTGGGACTGACCACACCCACTCACTCATAACCACACCCCTGAATCTATGACCACACCCCTCACTCATATCCACACTCATTTACACTGACACACAACATCATCGAGAAACGCTATCGCTCGTCCGGGAACATATCCCGACTCATAAAAATACCTATTTACATAAACACACTTGCTGACACTGACCACACCCGTCACTCATATCCACACACATTTACAATCTGACCACACCCCCTAACTCATAAACACACCCATTTACACTCTGAACACACCCCCTAACTCATAAACACACCCCCTGACACTGTGACAACACCCCTCACTCATAACATACCCATTTACACTCTGACCACACCCCTTAACTCATAAACACACCCACTGACAACACCCCTCACTCATTTACACACTCATTTACAATGAACACGCCACTAACTCATAAACACACCCCTGACACTGTGACAACACCCCTCACTCATATCCACACCCATTTACACTCTGACTACACCCCCTAACTCATAAACACACCCCTGACACTGTGACAACACCCCTCACTCATATCCACACCCATTTACACTCTGAACACACCCCCTAACTCATAAACACACCCCTGACACTGTGACAACACCCCTCACTCATATCCACACCCATTTACACTCTGACTTCACCCCCTAACTCATAAACACACCCACTGACAACACCCCTCACTCAAACACACCTCTTGACACTCTGAACACTGACACTGACCACACATCATCACTCATAGTGAAGCTCATGGTTAATATTGCACTGATTGTAAAGGAATAGCTCATCCAAAATGAAGATTCTGTCATCATTCACTCACCTTCATATCGTTTCAAACCCATATGATTTTCTCTCCTCTGTGGAACACAAAAGGAGATGTTAAGCAGACGTGTGGGTCTCATCACGTTCTCATGCAGTTCTCTGAACACGTCACAGGTGCAGACGTTTCCTGTGCAGACGCTGGCCTTGCAGACGCAGGCGCAGCCGCAGACGGTGATGATTACTCCCACTGCTGCGCAGTCACGATTCATCCAGAACCCCGTGATCTGCCAGCAGAACCACAACACAGGCTTCCAGGGTGAGAAACACACATAAAATACACAAATATATAAACACCACAGCATCATTCCTAATGTTTGTTTCTCAGTGCTCCAACCACAGATGCAGAGCATTGTGACATCATCGCAGGTTCAGCCAATGACGATCCAGCATCAGCGTGTGTTTACTCAAGCTGGGCAGACGATACAGACTCTCTCGACAGCGCCAGCTGCTGTTCATACAGTGTCACAGCAAGTGCCTGTAAGTGTAACTGTGTATAATATTTCATGTATATTGCAGTATGAAGCTGTGTTTTGTAATGCTGTGTTGTGATTGGCTGTCAGGTGTTGGTGCATCAACCTCAGATCTTGAAGACAGACTCTCTGGTTCTGACGACACTGAAGCCGGACGGGACTCATGTTCTCTCTACCGTACAGAACCCGACCGGCATCACCACTCTGACCACACCCATCCAGACCACCGCACTGCAGGTTCTTCACAAACACACGTTTTAACTCATTCGCAATGCTTCATGGGATTGTAGTTCATTCATTCACCATTAGTTTTGTCTCTCATAGACGTTGATGGGCAGCAACATTCTCACCACTGTTCCGGTCATGATGGGAGGAGGAGACAAACTGCCAATTAAACAGCTGTCATCGGGCACCACCCACAGCGGGGGCGGGGCCAGGATGTCTGTGGATCAGGGCATGGCTGTTACCATGGGAACAGGAGTCGTCGTGAAAGAGGGCGAGAGACGAACGACACACAACATCATCGAGAAACGCTATCGCTCGTCCATCAACGACAAAATCCTGGAGCTCCGTGACCTCGTCATGGGCAGCGACGCCAAGGTCAGTCTCACCATGCATGCTGGGAAGTTAAGAGCTTTTAGGTTGAAATAGTGTGACTGACTGTGTGTTTATTTCCTGTTTAATGTTTGTGTCGGACACAGATGCACAAGTCTGGCATTCTGCGTAAAGCCATCGACTACATCAAGTACCTGCAGCAGGTTAATCGTAAACTCCGTCAGGAGAACCTCACTCTGAAGATGGCCAATCACAAGAACAGTGAGTCACATGACCTGAACATCACCGTCAGACTGAAGATAACCCTCTGTGACATCACTGATGTGTTTGTCTCTCTCAGAGTCCGTGTGTATTTCTGATGATGTGGATCTGAAGCCGGAGGTCACGTTTATTTCTCCTCCTCCGTCTGATTCGGGCTCCATTTCTCCTCCTCAACTCTCGCCCTTCTGCATTGACTCCGAACCAGGAAGTCCCCTGATGGAGCATGAGCAGGTTATTATAAGTATTTGGTCATATTTCAACTATATTTGTATCATGAAAATGTTTCTAAGAGAAACTAGTGGTCAAGTGATGATTCAACACCAATAGCTGCGATAATTGTTTTGTTCCCTCATGGACCACACCCTGAACCAAACCTCTCACTAATTACAATGCCTACTGGCACTGACACACCCCCTCTAACATTACCACACCCCTCACTCATAACCACACCTATTGACACTGACCACTCCCCTCACCTATAACAGCAACTACATACACTCTGAACCACACCCCTCACCCAAAACCACACCCACTTACACTCTGAACAACACCCCTCACTCATAACCACACCCACTTACACTCTGAACAACACCCCTCACCCAAAACCACACCCACTTACACTCTGAACAACACCCCTCACCCAAAACCACACCCACTTACACTCTGAACAATACCCCTCACTCATAACCACACCCACTTACACTCTGTACAACACCCCTCACTGATAACCACACCCACTTACACTCCGAACAACACCCCTCATCCATAACCACACCCACTTACATTCTGAACAACACCCCACACCCACTTAAACTCTGAATAACACCCCTCACTCATAACCCCACCCACTTACACTCTGAACAACACCCCTCACGTATAACCCCACCCACTTACACTCTGAACAACACCCCTCACTCATAACCCCACCCACTTACACTCTGAACAACACCCCTCACTCATAACCCCACCCACTTACACTCTGAACAACACCCCTCACTCATAACCCCACCCACTTACACTCTGAACAACACCCCTCACTCATAACCCCACCCACTTACACTCTGAACAACACCCCTCACTCATAACCCCACCCACTTACACTCTGAACCACACCCCTCACTCATAACCCCACCCACTTACACTCTGAACCACACCCCTCACTCATAACCCCACCCACTTACACTCTGAACCACACCCCTCACTCATAACCCCACCCACTTACACTCTGAACCACACCCCTCACTCATATCCCCACCCACTTACACTCTGAACAACACCCCTCACTCATAACCACACCCACTTACACTCTGAACCACACCCCTCACTCATAACCCCACCCTCCTACCCTCTGAACCACACCCCTCACTCATAACCCCACCCTCCTACCCTCTGAACCACACCCCTCACTCATAACCCCACCCACTTACACTCTGAACCACACCCCTCACTCATAACCCCACCCACTTACACTCTGAACAACACCCCTCACTCATAACCCCACCCACTTACACTGAGCAACACCCCTCACTCATAACCACACCCACTTACACTCTGAACAACACCCCTCACTCATAACCCCATCCTCCTACCCTCTGAACCACACCCCTCACTCATAACCACACCCTCCTACACACATTTAATAAAGCCATTAGCTGATTACTAAACTGTGATCTCTGTGTGTCTGTCAGATGAAGAGTGAACCGGACTCGCCGGCGTCTGTTGGCGTGATGGATCGCTCTCGTCTGCTGCTGTGCGCGCTCACGTTCCTCTGTCTGTCTCTCAATCCTCTGCCGTCTCTGTTGGGTTCAGAGGAGAGGACGAGTCTGTCCACCGCTCACGCATCCTCACGCTCGCTCTTCTCTCTGCCCGACCAGACGCAGAACTTCGGTGAGAGTCTCGCCTCTGATCCGAGAGATTTCAGTCATGTGACCCCTTCTGTTCTCAATCTAATGTCATCTCTGTGTGTGTGTGTGTGTGTGTGTGTGTGTGTGTGAGACAGCGGCGTGGCTGTGGTGTGTGATGCCATGGTTTCTGGTGTGGGTTCTGAGCGGAGTGGGCGTGGTTTGGGGGTGTGTCCGGGTTCTGTACCTGTGGGAGCCGGTGACGCCCCTCCACTCGCCCACATCAGTGCGTTTCTGGAGACAGCGCAAACAGGCCGACCTGCAGCTCTACAGGGTAAACACACGTGTAGACACAAACACACACCGCTTGTATCACGTGATCATGTCCTAATGCTGTGCGTGTATTAGGGGGATTATGTGGCGGCGGTCTCAAGTTTGGAGACGTGTCTGTCCGTGTTGTCCAGAGTTCTGCCCTCCACCACCCTCGACATCATCTGCTCGCTCTCCTGGAATCTGATTCGTTACTGCCTGCGTAAACCCGCCCCTCTGGGCTGGCTGGTGCGTCTGTTTGGTGGGAAGCATGAGGGGGAGGAGTCACAGACGAGTGCGCGGGACGCAGCATTGGTGTATCATAAACTCAACCAGCTGCAGCTCACAGGTGTTCTGATACTCCATACGTTTGTTTTGATCAGTATGAATGACAGGAAACACCGACATGTTACCTTCAGTATTCTGACACTGATCGTGTGTGTGTGTGTGTGTGTGCGCAGGTAAACTGGAGCGCAGTCCCCTCTGGAGTGTGTGTGTCTCTCTGAGTGCAGTGAATCTGTCTGAGAGCGCCGAGGGAAAGATTTCAGTCAGTCAGCAGATTCAGATCTATGTGACAGCTGCCATCAGTCTGAGATCAGCACTGGGGAAACATCTCACCTGTCTGCCCGTCAGTACACACACACACACATTAAAATATATACTATATACACACACTAACACTTCCTCTCTCTCTCAGGGTTATTTATTGAGCTGTGCAGAGAGTTTGAGCTGTCAGTCAGACTGTAAGCCCCTCCCAGACTGTCTGCGCTGGATCTTCACGCCATTGGGCCTTCAGTTCTTCCTGAGCTGTGATTGGTCAGTGAGATCAGAGAGCAGTGAGCAGATTTTCACCTGTCAGAGAGATGAAGGTAACACTGAAACACACACATTGAGCTCATCTGAATCAGTGTGTGTTTAATTGACGGTTAAACGTGTTTGTTTGTTTCCGTCCCCAGCGGATCCGATAGCACAACTGCACCACTGCTTCTGTGAGAAACTTCTAGAAAGAGCCGTTCACACACTGATAGAGCCACAGAGCGGCAAACACACTGAGGATACTGGGTACACACTTATACACATATATACATACAAACCAACACATACACACACTTTACATACATACAAACACACATTCATACACACACACTTACATGTAATTATACTCATACACAAACTTAAATATACACACTCACCAACAAACACACACACTTAAAAATATACACATACACTCATATATATATATATACACACACACACATACGTACACTTACAAACACACTCATATATATATATATATATATATATATATATATATATATACATAAAAATACACACGCACTTAAATATACACTCATATACAGTGCATCCGGAAGTATTCCCAGCGCTTCCCTTTTTCCACATGTTGTTGTTACAGTCTTATTCCAAAATGGATTAAATTCATTATTTTCCTCAATTCTACAAACAATACCCCATAATGACACCGCGAAAGAAGTTTGTTTGAAATCTTTGCAAATTTATTAAAAATAAAAAACGATATAAATCACATGTACATAAGTATTCACACCCTTTGCCATGACACTCAATTTCACTCAGGGGCATCCTGTTTCCACTGATCATCCTTGAGATGTTTCTACAACTTGATTGGAGTCCACCTGTGGTAAATTCTGTTGATGGACATGATTTGGAAAGGCACACACCTGTCTATATAAGGTCCCACAGTTAACAGTGCATGTCAGAGCACAAACCAAGCCATGAAGTCCAAGGAATTGTCTTTAGACCTCCGAGACAGGACTGTATCGAGGCACAGATCTGGGGAAGGGTGCAGAAAAATGACTGCTGCATTGAAGGTACCAATGAGCACAGTGACCTCCATCATCCGCACATGGAAGTTTGGAACCTCTGGGACTCTTCCTAGAGCGGGCCGCCCGGCCAAACTGAGCGATCGGGGGAGTAGAGCCTTAGTCAGGGAGGTGACCAAGAACCCGATGGTCACCCTGACAGAGCTCCAGTGTTTCTCTGTGGAGAGAGGAGAACCTTCCAGAAGAACAACCATCTCTGCAGCACTCCACCAATCAGGCCTGTATGGTAGAGCGGCCAGACGGAAGCCACTCCTCAGTAAAAGGCACATGACAGCCCACCTGGAGTTTGCCTAAAGGCACCTGAAGGACTCTCAGACCATGAGAAACAATAGATTGAACTCTTTGGCCTGAATGGCAAGCGTCATGTCTGGAGGAAACAGGCACCACTCATCACCTGACCAATCCCATCCCTACAGTGAAGCATGGTGGTGCAGCATCATGCTGTGGGGATGTTTTTCAGCAGCAGGAACTGGGAGACTAGTCAGGATCGAGGGAAAGATGAATGCAGCAATAGAGACATCCTTGATGAAAACCTGCTCCAGAGCGCTCTGGACCTCAGACTGGGGTGAAGGTTCATCTTCCAACAGGACAACAACCCTAAGCACACAGCCAAGATAACAAAGGAGTGGCTACGGGACAACTCTGTGAATGTCCATGAGTGGCCCAGACAGAGCCCAGACTTGAACCCGATTGAACATCTCTGGAGAGATCTGAAAATGACTGTGCACCGACGCTCCCCATCCAACCTGATGGAGCTTGAGAGGTCCTGCAAAGAATTGGAGAGACTGCCCAAAAATAGGTGTGCTAAGCTTGTAGCATCATACACAAGACTTGAGGCTGTAATTGGTGCCAAAGGTGCTTCAACAAAGTATTGTGCAAAGGGTGTGAATACTTATGTACATGTGATTGTCGTTTTTTATTTTTAATAAATTTGCAAAGATTTCAAACAAACTTCTTTCACATTGTCATTATGGGGTATTGTTTGTAGAATTATGAGGAAAATAATGAATTTAATCCATTTTGGAATAAGACTGTAACATAACAACATGTGGAAAAAGGGAAGCGCTGGGAATACTTCCGGATGCACTGTATATACACACACATTCAATAATCACTGTTACTTTTATTGATCATAGTGTTAGTGGTTTGGTCAAACAACTAATCTTCAAACTAAATATTAAACATTGATTGTGTAATTGGTCCAGGCATCATGAATACCTCAAATCACGTGTGTTGTTGAAGAGAGGTGTGCTGTTATCACACTTACTATAACCTCAAACTACCAATCTGAGCGCCTCAGCAACTGCAGAGCAAAGCACTAACAGCCAATCAGAACATCTGACCACCCAGATCACTGTAGCATGTGTCTCACAGGTCCTTCTGTAAATGTTGTTGTTGTTTGTGTCTGTAGGGAGTTCACGGGTGTTCTGGAGTTTCTCCAGTTGTTGAACAGCTGCACTGAAGACTCCGCCTCCACGAACGCCCCCTTCCCTGCGCTGGCCAATCAGAACACGACATCAGGTCTTTGTAACTTCCTCTTGAGTGTGTTATGATCTGTGTGCATGTGCTGATGATGTTGTTGTGTTCAGTGAGGGATCCTGTGTGTCGCTGGTGGGCATCAGTGCTGAAGGCTGCTGTTCATTGGCTGCAGGGTGATGATGTGACTGTAAGATCACTGCTGGCGGAGGCGGAGCGAATGCCCAGAGCTCTTCACATGCTGGAGTGAGTGTTTACCGCTCAAAGTGTGTTTACTTCATTTTTACAACACTCTAACCACACTTGTGTGTTTCAGTCACCCGCTGCCGAAGGCCGTCCTGGCGCTGTGTAAGGCGGTTCAGATGAGTGTGTGTCCTCAGAAGGGAGAGGGAGTGTTGAACTGTCTCACACACTGTCAGAGAGCCAGCGCACATCTACACATCAGTGTGTGTCAGTCGCACAACAACACCTGGCTGCACAAGGTACAAACACACACACTGGAGATCTGTTTAACTCTAGATTCTTTGAGGTGTAATTTGGCTGATCTGTCATGTTCTCTCAGGGGGTGGAGCTTCTGGTCTGTGACCTCCTCCTGACTCTGAGAACCAGCCTATGGCAGCGTGGAGGCGGGTCTAATGGAGAGCCTGGCCCCGCCCCTGGATCCCAATTGGCTGGTTTCCAAAGGGACTTGAGCTCTTTGCGGAAGCTTGGACAAGCCCACAGACAGGCCCAGCACAAGGTGACCTTTGACCCCAACCCAGAGCTACCACCTGTTTTAAAATATATGTGTAAAATGTGTATTAATGATAATTTGTGTTTTAGTTGTTCCTGCATGAAACGACAGTCCGACTGATGGCAGGAGCGAGTCCGACACGCACACACCAACTACTGCGACACAGAACGCACAACTACACAACTGCAGGTACGTGCACACATGCAACAAACCAATGCGACACCGTTTGTAATTGATGTGGTAATTTGAGGTGCCATTTGTATGTGTTCCAGCAGATGGCGGCAGCATCCCGGGCGAGCGCGAGAGAGCTCATGCCATCCTGCTGGCATGTCGTCACCTGCCGCTGCCATTACTCACCCCGCCGGGTCACCGTGCCCGTCTGCTGGCTGAAGCCAAACGCACACTGGAGAGAGTTGGCGACCGTCGCTCACTGCAGGACTGTCAACAGATATTGCTGCGTCTGGGAGGAGGGACCACCATTGCCGCTTCATAACACACACACACACACACACACACACACACACACACACATCTGACCTATGATGATCTCATGAAGAACAAGTCCAGATCATATTTCATCCCTAAAGCTAAAGAAATAAGAAATTATATTTTAAACAAAATTTTACTATTATTCAAGTTATAATAAAGAATAAGTAGTTGTGTTCCAGTGTCAGAAATTAATATTTAATTAAGGGGCAATATTTGCCCCCTGGATTTGATATTCCTTTTATCTTAAATAAGGGCTTTTTTTTACCATTAATAAGGATATTGCTAACCCCATTAATAAGGGTATTGCTAACCCTTTAATAAGGGTATTGCTCACCCCATTAATAAGGGTATTGCTCACCCCTTTAATAAGGGTATTGCTAACCCCTTTAATAAGGGTATTGCTCACCCCTTTAATAAGGATATTGCTCACCCCATTAATAAGGATATTGCTCACCCCATTAATAAGGGTATTGCTCACCCCATTAATAAGGGTATTGCTCACCCCTTTAATAAGGGTATTGCTAACCCCTTTAATAAGGGTATTGCTAACCCTTTAATAAGGATATTCGTTGACTGACTTTAACCAAATGTTTTATACAAATGCTCAAGATTGAGAAGTTATTACATCTTATCCTAAAAATTAAATCATCATCAACTTGTAACACATAACTAGGTCTAAAATAGAATATAAAGAACTAAATCAGATGTTACAATTAAAAATTATGAGGGAATTTTGGCACCAACATTTAGATTTTTGGAGGCATTTTTGGTGGCATTGTTTCCACTGAGGCCCATAAATTTTTTGGCCCCTGATGCGTCCAAACTTTGTATAAACATTACAGTAATGAGAATTTTGGGGAATATGCTTAATAGTCATACACATAATTTCACAATGCAAAAAACTGCTGTAAATAGACTTTATTTTCTTTAAGCAAAATATTATTTATTTGGGGTGAAATATGAGCTGTTCATGTTCTTGACAGGTTTCATGAGATTCAGACGTGTATGGACTAGTTTATGAAGATAAACAGCATATAATAGAGCTGAACACACACACACACACACACACACACACACACACACAGATCTGATTCAGCTGTATGTTAGTGATGATGATGTTAATATTAGATATGCATTAGATTCACTCTTAATACACACACATACAATCAGAAACACCTAGTAAATAAACAGCACATGTCTCTGCTGCTACCTCACACACACACACACACATTGTACAGAACGTTTTAGAGACCAAAGTCTTGTAGAGTTTAGTGAGACACGTATATACTGTAATTATTGTGCATCACATGATGAGTTTACTGCTTGTGTGTCTGAAGTGTTTTGGTTATTTTGTCATTGTGTGGTATTTTGTCTTTATTATTTTATATATTTGGGAACATTAGATCAGGACTTTTATTATGAATGATGTAAAGGACACACAGTATGGATAAACTCTGATGGAAAGAATCGAGTTTTAATGGGGAAACAACATAAAAATAAGCTTGTGTATATTGTTTGCCATTTTTAATAATTTAAAGTATTAAAGCTTGTGTTTGGAGTTTATGTTTTGAACTGGTTTTAACTCTCCTCTTCAGTCACATTTACTTGTTTCTGCTTTCACTCTTTTGTTGACTTGTTTTATTTCTATGACTTTGATTTATTTTCTAATAAAACTGTAGATGCCATTGAAGAACCAGCACGACTCTGTTCAGTCCATTAAACCAGATTACACACAATTATCTATTTATGTCATCTTATTGCATTTGTCTGAAGTTAGCAAAGAAGCACATATTGAATATATAACTTAAAAGTGAGCATTAAATTATTTGTATTATAGCACTTTTCACAACATGCATCGTTTCAGCTTTTGATACACTTATTTTGGTCTGTTTCCCAGGAAGTTTTAATCTGCACATTTTAAATGTAAATATCTACTAAAGGTTTATTTTGTGAACGTTTAAGAGTACACTAGCTTCAAAGCTCCAAACTAGAAGGATTTTCATGGGGTCTTTTATTAAAAAAACAACAGACTGGATGGAGTCTGGGTATCTCAGCGAGTATTGACACTGACTATCACCGCTGGAGTCGTGAGTTTGAATCCAGGGCGTGCCGAGTGACTCCAGTCAGGTCTCCTTAGCAACCAAATTGGCCCGGTTGCTAGGGAGGGTAGAGTCACATGGGGTAACCAAATTGGCCCGGTTGCTAGGGAGGGTAGAGTCACATGGGGTTACCAAATTGGTCTGGTTGCTAGGGAGGGTAGAGTCACATGGGGTTACCAAATTGGTCCGGTTGCTAGGGAGGGTAGAGTCACATGGGGTAACCAAATTGTCCCGGTTGCTAGGGAGGGTAGAGTCACATGGGGTAACCAAATTGGCCCGGTTGCTAGGGAGGGTAGAGTCACATGGGGTAACCAGATTGGCCCGGTTGCTAGGGAGGGTAGAGTCACATGGGGTAACCTCCTCGTGGTCACTATAATGTGGTTCTCGCTCTCGGTGGGGCGTGTGGCGAGTTGTGCGTGGATGCTGCGGAGAACAGCGTGAAGCCTCCACACGCGCTACATCACGGTAACACACTCAACAAGTCACGTGAGAAGATTGATGGTCTCAGAAGCGGAGGAAATGGAGACTTGTCCTCCACCACCCGTATTGAGGTGAGAACCTACACTTCTATAAGTTCAAACATGATGAAAATATAAGAATTTGACATAACATGACTTCAAATCCATGTCATGCCAGTAACAGAATTAGATGACTGTAGACACATACAGTGTAGTCTGGTGGCTTGTAACCTAATTTTATATTTTAGCAC
>JAVLUX010000007.1:50403964-50641464 GCA_032164185.1 Moxostoma hubbsi | reverse complement strand
TCTGAATAACACAAATAAAGACTGTTATTCCATATCTACAGAAGTACAGCTCTGTCAAAGGGACACTTAAAGGGACAGTTCACCCAAAAATGACAAGATGTTAGTTGCGTCAGTCACCATTCACTTTCATGGCCTGTTTTGTCTATACGGTGTAAGTGGATGGTGACTGAGACTGTCATACGGCTTTGGAACGACATGAGGGTGGGTAAATGATGACGCCAGCTGCAGGTATTCAGGCTGGATATCGCCGCTGTGTCGCAGATGCTGGAACATCTCTCTGAAATGGAAAAGAGTATCACTGATGAATCTCACTAGTGTACTTGATTCATTGCACGCGAGTGTTTGTGTTTGAGTCAGCAGGTTGTATTTCTGTTACTCTAGTTAACCAATACATCACCTCTTTCCCCTGAAACACACACAAAGTTTATATTATGGGAACGGATTAGTGTAGACGTGGTGTAAGTTGTAAGTTAGCATATATGAATACAGAGTAACATCTCTGCAGTTCTCCACATCATTCCCAAATTGCACAAATCAAAGACAGATTTCTAGCAGAAGCTCCAGCAAGCTCACACCTGCTATGAGGTATATTAAACCCTGGACAGAACCAGTGAACTAACGTTTAAATGACCTCAACAATTTGCTATTTTACGTGTTTTTTTTTGTTTTTTTGTTTTTTTACTTTTATATTATTTTATATATTTAGTACGGAAGCCCTGAACCCCGCTGTGAACGTTTTTTTTGTTTTGTTTTTCATTAGGTGAATTTTTTTCGTGTCTTAGTGTCTTCCAAAATGTCCTACAAAAAACAAAATATTAAGATTTTTTTTTTCCTCATAAAAAAATTTAATAATTGTTTTCCTCAATTTGTTTTTCTCATGAGGCAACACAATGTTTTTATATATTTTTTGCTAACAATTAACAATTAGCATACGGTATTAACAATTAGCATACGGTACCCCGGTCACCAGGTCCACTATATGTTAGCATGAACAGAAAGCGCACATCGTTTCCTCAAGCAGATCTGCATCTTCCTTTAACTCGACACAGCACTGAAGCGGTGATTTGGGCAACGCTAACACGAGTCGTGCATCTACACACAGTATTTAAAACTGAAAACGCAGCGAGAAATGTCAAAATGGGCTAAAACATATTTGTGTTTCCTCTTCAGGAGAAAAAAGACATTATTTGAGAGGAATTTTTTATTTATTTATTTTATGAGAAAAACTAGTTCTTTGAGAAAGAGAAAAAAAACATTTTGTTAAAGAAAATAAATTGAGAGAAAACATTTTTTTCTAGAGATTTTTTTTAATTTTTTAGATGCTGTAATCTTGACAGTTCCTCTCTGTCTCCCTCTAGTGGCGATAACAGGAACAACACAAATGTACAGCAGCAGATGAGAAGCTCCAGGTGAACATATATGAAACGTGTCAATTTATTGTATTAGTATCATTGTTAATCCGATGTACTATTTTATATTCGTAGTATTTCTTTTATGGTGTATTTGTGTCGTCTTATCGTTCTGATAATGTGATCTGAATCATATCAGTATGATTTGATGTAGGTGAGAGGTCGAGATATCTTCTGCCGAATTCCGTCCCATCGTAAGACAACGCCCCCTCGCTCATGTGACCAGATCCCGGGCTTCTGATTGGCTGTGGCGGACCCCTCCCCTGTTCGTATAGCAACAGTAAATACTCTGATCTATATGAAGAATACTCACTACTGTTGCTGTTTTATCTTTGGAGCTCAAGAAGGAATAGAGACCGTGTCTCGTGATATTTATTCAACATTATCTCACTTTGAGTCATATAAAGTCTGATCTGTATATATTTATTTATTTTATTCGATATAAAAAAAAAATAAAAAAATCGGTTTGAATTGCTGGACCAGAAGAAATGGATTTTAAGACTCATGTAGGCGGAGGTCGAAATGTTTTGTGTTTGTTTGATGTGGACGGGACGCTGACAAAACCCAGAGAGGTCAGATCATATATGTGTTTATGTTTCATCTTGCATGCTTTAAACGTTTTTGATGATACATAACAACTGAATTGTACTTCTGTTCTTATGTAATATAATGTTTGTTTATATATATAAATATAAATACAGAAGCGCGTGTGTGTGTGTTTGGTTGTAGTGTTACTCTAATGATTGTGTGCGTGCGCGTGCTATCGATGGGGTTTAGTGCGCGTGCGCGTATATGTGTACACGTTCTGCACGTATACATGCAGGCAACATTCCTCTCAACGTTCTAGGAACGTTAGTTTATGGTTATGCAAAAAACGTACCCAGAACAAAAAATCTAAACCATACAGTAACGTTAGCAGAACATTCTGTTGTAGGGTCGTTGTGACCGGGTTTAAATACATCCTGAAATCTGATTCTGAACATGCTGTTCTGCTCATGCAGTTTGTTTATTTACGTCGAGATGGTGCATGTGTTCAGCAGATTGAAGGAATCCGTGTCGTGTTACATCATCTTGCCCTCAACTGCCCCGTGTTTTCTGTTTATCCTCGCCGTCGGACATTTCACACCTCTTTCATAGTAATTAGAAGTCAGAGTCATTTCCGACAATTTCCTCTTTTGAACAGTTTGTTTTAAAGGGGTCATAAAATGCTGTTTCTTTTTATATAGGTTTATCATCTTCATTGAGGTCCATTGATAATGTTAGTAACGTTTTTGGCATTAAAACAAGTCAAATTCAGTAATATATTATCATTTCCCATGTCTCTGGTCCTCTGTCTGAAACACTTGGTTTTAGCCTAAACACCTCCTTAAATCTTCAACACAAACTGTTCTGATTGGATAACATTGCGCAGCCCCTTCATGCACAGCCATATCTGAAACTCAGTCGGAAGAGAACGAACAAGCACCACAACATTATAAAACTAAATTGCAGAGTTTACACCTTATACACGTCTATCACATTGCATCTGAATATACAACGCCTGGCCAAACAAAAAGTTGCAAACGCTAATATTTCATTGGGCCGCCTTTAGATTACGGCGTGCATTCGTCGTGGCATTGTTTCGACAACCTTATGCAACCTCACAACATTTATTTCCGTCCACAGTCGCATTCATTTTTGGCCGAGATCTTGTGTTGATGACGGGAGAGTCGAACCCCTCCGTAAAGTCTCCTCCAGCACATCCCAAAGACTTTCAATGGGGTCAAAGGTCAGGACTCTGTGGTGAAAATGGTTCCTCATGCTCCCTGAACCACACTTTCACAATTTGTGCCCCATGAATCTTGGCGTTGACATCCTGGAATATGCCCATGCCGTCAGGGAAGATAAAATCCATTGATGGGATATCCTGGTCATTCAGTACGTTCAGGTGCGCATAACGTATTTATTTGTAACAACACAAATAAACAGTTTAGAAAGTTCGTGTCGACACGTCTCGTGAGACAACCTCAAGCCGTCGCGTCAATGGACACGCCCGGCGTAAACAGGATGTCAGCACCATAAACTATCAAACAGTCACGACATCTGAAATATTCATCAATGAAACGGTTTACTTACTGTTTTCCATCAGGTCCAGTAGTGTTTATAACTGTCCGATCCTTCAATAACAGTTCCTTTGCCAAGCCTGAATCGTTTATGCTTGTTTAAGCAATCCACGCTGACATCAGCAATTCAATATAATGGTGAATGAGTGGATTCTCCTCGCGTCTTATAAAAGCGGCGTGAGATATGAATCAAGCGGTCAAAGACGTCTCTGTGCATGTTTCATTACAACAGTCCAGATGGTTCCCCTTTAGTGTTCAGGAATAGTTCGGCCACAGTGTTCGTCCTTCTCTCTATGTTTACGAACTGAAGCACCAGTGGGCGGGGCCAAGCGTGCGATGATGTGAAGTAGGCGTTAATGTTTTCTCGCTGTAGAGGCAATCACGAATGAACGTACCCCAAATGACGTAGGGTAGTCGCGGAAGTAGAGAACAGGGCGGGTTCAATAAATACGTTTTGAGTTCTTACAGTATGTTTTTATAGTAGAAAGACTCTTATATGTCAAAATATCAAGGAACATTTGATTTCTCATGACAGGACATCTATCAGTTACTATTACTGATTAATTACAAAACTGATTCAGTCTAGCGATTCTGCTGTGAATCATTTCAAAATCTGAATTTATTGTGAAATGGTGTTACTGTAATACGAGTTGCAGAGAACGAGAGATTGTGCTAGTTGTGTTACACAGCCGATCACTAAAGAACACTGTTGACCGCTGTCATACAAACACTCCCAAACCGAGTCATCACCATTTAATGGCTTTATGTTAATGGAAAATCTCTATTTTGAGATGTCTGTTGAAGGGTTCATGTGATTAACGTGCACTTTAAACGTCTTATATGTGAAATATAATACACAGGATTGCTGAAATGATGTTCATAAGGCTCCTATAAATGTTCAGTAGACAAATATTTAGACTGAATCCAAGAAGTGCAGTTTGTGAAACTACGTAAATCTCAGAAGAACATCATGGGAAGCTTATAATATTATAAAAGCACTTGCATCAATTCTTCTGTTAAACTTGTGTTGTTTGAGCTGTAAAGTTGTTTAAATCGTAATTTTGGGGTTTCAGGGTTTACAGCCTTATGTCGCCATGGCAACAAAGTTGTAAATCTGGATATAACTGTTAGCATGCATGTTGTTTATGTCTTGTGCTATACTTTTGAAACAGTGAGTATTTTAACAGTCATTATTGGCCCCATTGACTTCCATTGTAACACAGATTTACTTTATTCCTTTAATGATTGCTTTCAAATATCTTTTGATGTGCACGTAAAAGGAACAAACATAAAAGGTTTTTAATGAAAGCCGCCATTACCAAACCACATTCCTTGTGTGTATGAGCGCACATTGCACATGCAATTCTCTTTTATTTATCTGGACTCAATGACTAACATACTGTGTGTGTGTGTGTGTGTTTGCAGAAAATCAGCCCTCAGTTGGATGAATTTTTCCAGGCGTTGCGACAGAAGGTGAAGATTGGAGTGGTGGGCGGGTCAGATTATTGCAAAATCGCAGAACAGCTCGGAGATGGAGATGAAGGTTAAAATCGCACTCCTCTAAAGGCTTTCCTATTGCCTTATGAACACACAAACTCACACACTGATACGTTCTGTCATGCTTTAAAGCAAGTTTCAGGGCTGAATGTGGACGAACTGGTCTGACTGGATCCGTGTGTGCAAACATTCATTAATCAACTCCAACATCCACACAACAGCTGATGTTTGGAGGATTCCACAGTTCAATATATCTGTGAGATGCTAGCCTAATACTTGCTTTTAATTCAATTGAAAAAGTTAAACCAGTCGACTTCAGCTCAACAGCTGTTCTTCAGCTTCTCTAGATTAGTTCAATGGGACGGTATCAGTGTTGTTGGGTGTAACTTGTGTTTGTCATTATAATTGTGCTGGTCTGATTAGATTAGCGTAGAGTTGATTGAGAAATAACGATGTAATCATGTAATAACCTGATCAGTTGTCACACACAATCTATATCAAGATTAGAAATGTGAGTTATATGTGTTGTGTCACCATGAAGCATAAACAAATTAAGCCAAAGATCAAAGACTGTGATCTTAATGCTCAATCAGTGCAGAGAAGTTGTTCATTTGTGAACGAGGTTCTTGTTTACGTCTGAAGTAGGCGTGTGTGTGTGTGTGTGTGTGTGTGTGTTGTGTCATCCAGGTAAAGTACATCAGGGCGAGGATAAGATGTTTACTAGAAGAGATCAGAGGTCGACTGAGAGTGGATGCAGTTTTTTGTTCAACCAAAATCCCCAAAATAACCAGAGAAAATAAGATTTGGTGCATAATGCAGGATTTTAAGTATAAACAAGCCAAGACTCACCAGGGACTCTTATTTTGAAATGACGAAATTATAAAATCGGCAACTATCGACATTATCTGATTACTGATAGTTCCATAAAGCCACTATCGGTACCGATTCATTGGTAAAACCGATATATGGGGTCACCTCTAGAAGAGATTAGACGAGTACATCTCTGGAAGTGTTTGATTGCAACTCATTCTGTTGTTGTTGTTGTTGTTTATTATCGTTGCAGTCATACACAAGTTTGATTACGTCTTTGCTGAAAACGGAACAGTGCAATATAAAGACGGCAAACTGCTCTCCAAACAGGTGAGTGTGTGAATCTGTGTATTTATTTAGTGGTACTTTAGGGACAGAATTGTCTCCAAAGGTGAGCTGATTTTCTGTCAAACCACCTTTTTTGGGCTGCGATATGATGATGTATATCGTGGCGATGATATAAAGTGTAGATAGAGATTTTGCTATATGGTGTATATCATGATATTTAAATATCCATGTGCGGGACCAGTCACACTACTCAATCCGGCTTCTCTCGATATTTTGCCCCAGACAACAATAAAAACTTTTTTTTTTTTTGCATTTTGGCTGTGGTGTGTATTTTTGGGGTAATTTGGATATTTCAACCTCAGTTTCTATAATACATCTATTATACATCTACAATACATCTATAATGCATCTATAATACATCTACAATACATCTATAATGCATCTATAATACATCTATTATACATATACAATACATCTATAATACATCTATAATACATCTATAATACATCTATTATACATCTACAATACATCTATAATGCATCTATAATACATCTATTATACATCTACAATACATCTATAATGCATCTATAATACATCTATTATACATCTACAATACATCTATAATGCATCTATAATACATCTATTATACATATACAATACATCTATAATACATCTATAATACATCTATAATACATATATAATACATCTATAATACATCTACAGTACACCTATAATACATCTATAATACATCTATTATACATCTACAATACATCTATAATGCATCTATAATACATCTATTATACATCTACAATACATCTATAATGCATCTATAATACATCTATTATACATCTACAATACATCTATAATGCATCTATAATACATCTATTATACATCTACAATACATCTATAATGCATCTATAATACATCTATTATACATCTACAATACATCTATAATACATCTATAATACATCTATTATACATATACAATACATCTATAATACATCTATAATACATCTATAATACATCTATAATACATATATAATACATCTATAATACATCTACAGTACACCTATAATACATCTATAATACATCTACAATACATCTATAATGCATCTATTATACATCTATTATACATATATAATACATCTATAATCTACAGTACACCTATAATACATCTATAATACATCTATAACACACTGTGTACACGCAATAGTCACACTCGGGACCTTCAGGACAAAAATGTCCTCATTGAAACCCATTAAAACTGCAATATTTGATCCCCAGTGACATTAAAGCATCAAATCATGAATTCTGTGATATTATACTTTCATTCTGGAGCCCTTCAAAATTTACATTTGTAATATTTTCCACCAGATGGCGCCATTTTTCTCATGTTTATCCTGTGGAGCAAATACAAACTTTTTATTCTCTGTTTCCTGTATTATAGAGACATGCAGGACACCTGAATACATGATGCAGATACAAGTGTGTGTGTGTGTGTGTGTGTGTGTGTGAGTGTGTGTGTGTTTGTGTGTGTGTGTAAATACAACAGTGACATTATATAAATAAACTGGCATTTAAAGGGTTAAAATCCTGAATATGAATGAATATTTGGTGGTTATGATCAGGACTGATGTTGGTTAAAAATATAACTCAGTGAAAGTGGAAAATAGTGGAAAGTGGCATTTTTTGATGTGGACATTTTTGTCCTCTAATGACCTCTGAGTAACTTTAAATTGACACATAAGGGTCAAAGCATCAAGTGTCTAGACAACCCGACATTATAACAACCACTGATGAGGAAAACAGCTAAAACACTGTGTCATGTACCTAAAATATTCAGTTCGCAGACTGGATTATCCAAAAATTGGCATTCCAATATGAGTATTTAATATATAAACCAATTTTAATTGATTCTCCAGAAAATGTAATACTAAATTGTGATTTATATCGTTATTCTGATATAAAATGATTCATGTTGTGATTTAAGTTTTTGGTCATATCGCCCACCCCAATCCCTTTTGTGATTCATCTGTTTCTCAGGCCATTCAGAATCAGTTGGGGGAGGAATTACTGCAGGACCTTATCAACTTCTGTCTCAGATACATGGGGCTGCTCAAACTACCCAAGAAACGGTAACAAACACTTTCTTTCTCCAAAGCTGATGTCCTCTTTATGTCATTCCAATATAGCAAAACCTCTCCACGTCTCTTTCAGAGGGACGTTCATTGAGTTTCGTAACGGGATGATCAACATCTCACCCATCGGACGGAGCTGCACGCTAGAGGAACGAATCGAGTTCTCTGAAGTGGACAAGGTATTCTGAACTACTGTTACCAACATACATATGTCGATTCAACCAAGAGAGAAAAGTGATGAAGCCGACATTGTTCCCAAAGTTTTTCCCCCATTGATTTTCTCCACAGGGATTTTATAAAGTCCTTTATAACAGAATTGTTAGCCATGAACCGAACCAAACAGCTCCGTGGTGAATCACAGCATTGCAAACTTTGATTTAAAGCAAAAACATGTTTGAAAATCAGACAAAAGAGAAAGGTACAAGCAGGGGCGGGGCCAGGGGGCGGGGCCAGTGGGGCCAAGCTTGTTGACTGGAAGCGCACCTGCTTGTACCTTTGTACCTCCCTCTGGCCCTCCTAATTCCAGTTGCTTGGGAGGGTAGAGTCACATGGGGTAACCACATTGGCCCGGTTGCTAGGGAGGATAGAGTCACATGGGGTAACCAAATTGGCCCGGTTGCTAGGGAGGGTAGAGTCACATGGGGTAACCAAATTGTCCCGGTTGCTAGGGAGGATAGAGTCACATGGGGTAACCAAATTGTCCCGGTTGCTAGGGAGGGTAGAGTCACATGGGGTAACCAAATTGTCCCGGTTGCTAGGGAGGGCAGAGTCACATGGGGTAACCAAATTGTCCCGGTTGCTAGGGAGGGTAGAGTCACATGGGGTAACCACATTGGCCTGGTTGCTAGGGAGGGTAGAGTCACATGGGGTAACCAATTTGGCCCGGTTGCTAGGGAGGGTAGAGTAACATGGGGTAACCAAATTGGCCCGGTTGCTAGGGAGGGTAGAGTAACATGGGGTAACCAAATTGGCCCGGTTGCTAGGGAGGGTAGAGTCACATGGGGTAACCAAATTGGCCCGGTTGCTAGGGAGGGTAGAGTCACATGGGGTAACCAAATTGTCCCGGTTGCTAGGGAGGGTAGAGTCACATGGGGTAACCAAATTGTCCCGGTTGCTAGGGAGGGCAGAGTCACATGGGGTAACCAAATTGTCCCGGTTGCTAGGGAGGGTAGAGTCACATGGGGTAACCACATTGGCCTGGTTGCTAGGGAGGGTAGAGTCACATGGGGTAACCAAATTGGCCCGGTTGCTAGGGAGGGTAGAGTATCATGGGGTAACCAATTTGGCCCGGTTGCTAGGGAGGGTAGAGTAACATGGGGTAACCAAATTGGCCCGGTTGCTAGGGAGGGTAGAGTAACATGGGGTAACCAAATTGGCCCGGTTGCTAGGGAGGGTAGAGTCACATGGGGTAACCAAATTGGCCCGGTTGCTAGGGAGGGTAGAGTCACATGGGGTAACCAAATTGGCCCAGTTGCTAGGGAGGATAGAGTCACATGGGGTAACCTCCTCGTGGTCTCTATAATGTGGTTCTCGCTCTCGGTGGGGCGTGTGGTGAGTTGTGTGTGGATGCCGCGGAGAATAGCGTGAAGCCTCCACACGTGCTACATCTCCACGGTAACGCGCTCAACAAGTCACGTGATAAGATGTGCGGAATGACAGTCTCAGACGCGGAGGCAACTGAGATTCGTCCTCCGACACCCGGATTGAGGCGAGTCACTACGCCACCACGAGGACTTAGAGCACATTGGGAATTGGGTGTTACAAATTGGGGAAAAAAACATACAACCGCTAAAGACCTCCATCTCGGGGGGCCGTTCACTCCGAACGCATCCGTCTTTTTCTATGTAAACAAGCGCCAGACGGACGTCTTTGACAGTTGTGCCACGTCTCGCTGTTTTCCAGTATCTAATGAAGAAACGATGCATTCATTCAGACACCGTGTCAACTTAAAAGGAAATTCAGCGTTTAAAACCCGTCGTGAGACACCCGTGTTCTGTTCTAATCGTTGCACTGCGTCTGTTTTAGTCCAAGAATGTGTCATTGTCAGTGCTTGGCACACATCCAATATTCAAATGCTCATTTTAGCATTCGAATGTGCATTTTTTGTCTGCCATTTGACGAATATTCACATTTTTATTTGCCAGCCCTACTCACGAGTGCCCATTCACACGTGTGTCTAAAGTAATACATGCTTGTTGTAAACAAGACAAATGAAACATTATCTACTGCATATATTTAACTTTAATTCATCATTGAGTGGCTGAAGCAACTTCTTTAACTGATCTCGTTAATTCTACTGAGGCATAAAGTCATCGATTACACATTTCTACGGTTTTGCATGTAGCGTCCTCATATCTAAATGCTCCTCTAACGGTGTGGCCGTGTCTGAATGTTCGGGAACAGTATACCGTTGCTCGGCTGTTTAGAACATATTTTAGCCCCTGAACGACGAACGCAAGAACTTCTCCAGAAGCACATCAGGGCCTTAATGGCTGCAACAGAAGTACAGTACATACGATATGCTAACTGCCCCAGAGCTCACGGCAGGTCTGCCATTAATGCTTTATAAGTCATCGTTAATCTGAACTCTCTCCTCCCGCACAGAGAGAGAAGATACGCGAGAAGTTTGTTGCAGCTCTACAGAAGGAGTTTGCAGGAAAAGGACTGCGCTTCACCAGAGGTGAGCAGGAAGTGACATCACACTGCATGTCTCTCATTCTCAGAGATGAGTCCACGTCAAAACAAGCAATCTGTAAACAACACTCTGTACCTGTGCAGGAGATAAACACACACACACACGGTATCTGTGTTAAAGTTGATCATCGAGCTCTTCAGGATTAACCTGTGTGTGATAATGCATCACTGACCTGACAGAGAAAACAAGTGCATGTATTTACACGCACACACACACACACGCACACACACACAGCTGTGTAAATGAGGACATGTAATGGACTTTTGTGTGTTATTTTATGTAACGCTCACAAAAGTGAGGTTTATCCTATTTAGCTCAGAGTGTGGGGGGAGGGGCCAGGGAGTGTGTGAGGTAATCAAGCGTTCTGATTGGCTGTTTGAGAAAACTAATGAGTTTGTGTGGGTTTACTCAACTTTTGAACCCCAGTTGGAGAAGTGATGCATGAAGAAATAAAAGTACAATTCTGAAGATGCATGAAGTGTTCCTTTAGGGGTTGATTTAGGCTGGTCTGTAGTAATTATACTGATACTTATAATATATGAAAGCAGTAGAAGTTTATGACAAATATGTGTGTGTGTTTGGTGGGAAATTAATATTTAACAGTTGTTTTGTTCTTTAGAGTTTGTCTATCTTTCAGAAGACAAACAGTCACGTCGCTCACGTCTGAGGACAGACCCTTAAACACACACACACACACACACACACTCACATATACACACATACACACTCACATATACACACACACACACTCACACATACACACACACACTCACACATACACACACACACACATACACACACACACACACTCACATACACACTCACACACACACTCACACATACACACTCACACACACTCACATATACACACACACACACACATACATACATACTCACATATACACACACACACATACATACTCACATATACACACACACACTCACATATACACACACACACACATACTCACATATACACACACACACACACATACACATACATACACACACACATACATACTCACATATACACACACACATTCACATACACACACACACACTCACACATACACACTCACACACACTCACATACACACACACACACATACATACACACTCACACACACTCACATATACACACACACACACACATACATACATACTCACATATACACACACACATTCACATACACACACACACACATTCACATATACACACACACATACTCACATACACACACACACACACACACACACATACTCACATACACACACACACACACACACATACTCACACATACACACACACATTCACATACACACACACACATTCACATATACACACACACATACTCACATACACACACACACATACATACTCACATACACACACACACATACATACTCACATACACACACACACATTCACATATACACACACACATACATACTCACATACACACACACACACACACACACACATTCACATATACACATACTCACATATACACACACACACACACACACATACTCACATATACACACACACACACGCTCACACAGTTATATCAGTCATGCCAGCGCGTTGTTTTTGGTTCTAGTTTGGGTGAGACGGGTAAACGGAGTGAAATTGTGTTTTCAAGTGTGGGCGTGGCCTTTTCTGTCTCTCCTCAGGAGGTTTGATCAGTTTTGACGTGTTTCCGGAGGGTTGGGACAAACGTCTCTGTCTGGACGTCCTGGAGCAGGAAGGTTTGGATGCCATCTACTTCTTCGGCAATGAAACCTCGCTGGTGAGGAAATCAACGAGCGTGTGTTTGTATAGATGTGTTTGAATTCATTTTAATGTCCGTTTCCTGTTTGTCTGTGATCAGGGTGGAAACGATTACGAGATATTTGAGGACGCTCGAACGATCGGCTTCACCGTTTGTTCTCCTGAAGACACGGCACGGCTCTGCAGAGAAATGTTCTTCAGTGCTCCGCCCAATGAGGCATGACGACGCCCACTTCCGCGCACGCGCACACTGGGACACTCACCTGAGACCTCTACTGGCCGCGGGGGGAACTGCAGGCCGCTGCGTTGATGACTGAGACCACTACTGATGATCCGTTTAAAGGGACTGTGTGTAAATATATCTGATGATGCTTCCGTTACGCCCTCATCAGCGGTCTGATCCATGGCTGAAAGACACGAGAGAATGTGATTTAAAAAGTGTTCATAAATAGACGTGACACGATAAATCGCCGATCTATAGCTTTCTTTATGAATCGAAGTTTGGTCCTAACCAGCTGTGCGTTTTAAATCATAGTACATTTCAAATAGTGTTCATATGCATTAATCAAGCGTGCATCCGTGCGTTTATTGGCTAATATTGCCCACAATCCCTTGTGCAATGGAAGCGGAGCTTTCTAATGACTTCTGAAGTTTTATTGTTGTTTTTTACATTTTTATGTGTGAACCTAAAAACCAAAATGTACGTCGGGTGTGCACGTTGCGGGTCGCTCCGCGCGCAGTATTTGTGATGCAAAATGCGTCATCAGCACAGTCGAGCGGCTTGACCGCGAGCCGCACATATTTGTGTCGCTGATGCGTTCGCCTGCTTTTGACTTGTAATGGACACACGTCAAACGCTCGTGATCAGAAGAGTCGCAAAGGCACCGCGGTCGGCCAGGGGCGACATGCTAAAACGAAGTACACCTGAGCCTTTAAAGTAACGTTATAATGCCTTTTTAAAGTAATGCATTTTTCTAGATTTCAATAATAATAACACTATTTAATTTTTAAATAGCAGCTTTAAAGGTAACTTTACATATCAATTCATTAATATACAGTAGTGCTATTGTTGAGCCCGTTTATACGCATAGATAATACACACAA
Organism: Moxostoma hubbsi; assembly: GCA_032164185.1. Taxonomy (NCBI): domain Eukaryota; kingdom Metazoa; phylum Chordata; class Actinopteri; order Cypriniformes; family Catostomidae; genus Moxostoma; species Moxostoma hubbsi. Next base: position 50,627,650 of record JAVLUX010000007.1, on the reverse strand, counting down.
CATTTCCACAATCCGCTAATTTAAAAAATGTGTCGAAGCGAGAATACCGCATTTACATGAGACTGGAAATAACAGTTATTCTGTGTTTTTGCTGTCAAACCGTGAAGAGACATGCGCACAGCACGTTCACACATTGGATATGACGGTATGAACGTTGGTAAAGATGTTTACATGCCGTAACGGGCAAAAAACAACCCGTGTTGATCGCTGTTTAACGCGTTTACATGACTGCACGCTTTCTGAACAACATGCATGTAAACAGAAAATATTATTCTTGAAAACGATGTAGTCTGCAAAGAAGGAGAGATATGAACATTATCTGTATTATTAAAAATAAGAATTTTGGGCATCTGGGTATCTCAGCGAGTATTGCTGCTGACTATCACCGCTGGAGTCTTGAGTTTGAATCCAGGGCGTGCTGAGTGACTCCAGTCAGGTCTCCTTAGCAACCAAATTGTCCCGGTTGCTAGGGAGGGCAGAGTCACATGGGGTAACCAAATTGTCCCGGTTTCTAGGGAGGGTAGAGTCACATGGGGTAACCAAATTGTCCCGGTTGCTAGGGAGGGTAGAGTCACATGGGGTAACCAAATTGTCCCGGTTGCTAGGGAGGGTAGAGTCACATGGGGTAACCAAATTGTCCCGGTTGCTAGGGAGGGTAGAGTCACATGGGGTAACCAAATTGTCCCGGTTGCTAGGGAGGGTAGAGTCACATGGGGTAACCAAATTGTCCCGGTTGCTAGGGAGGGTAGAGTCACATGGGGTAACCAAATTGTCCCGGTTGCTAGGGAGGGTAGAGTCACATGGGGTAACCAAATTGTCCCGGTTGCTAGGGAGGGTAGAGTCACATGGGGTAACCAAATTGGGCCAGTTGCTAGGGAGGGTAGAGTCACATGGGGTAACCAAATTGTCCCGGTTGCTAGGGAGGGTAGAGTCACATGGGGTAACCAAATTGTCCCGGTTGCTAGGGAGGGTAGAGTCACATGGGGTAACCAAATTGTCCCGGTTGCTAGGGAGGGTAGAGTCACATGGGGTAACCAAATTGGGCCAGTTGCTAGGGAGGGTAGAGTCACATGGGGTAACCAAATTGTCCCGGTTGCTAGGGAGGGTAGAGTCACATGGGGTAACCAAATTGTCCCGGTTGCTAGGGAGGGTAGAGTCACATGGGGTAACCAAATTGTCCCGGTTGCTAGGGAGGGTAGAGTCACATGGGGTAACCAAATTGGCCCGGTTGCTAGGGAGGGTAGAGTCACATGGGGTAACCTCCTCGTGGTGGTGATTAGTGGTTCTCTCAATGGGGCGTGTGAGGAGTTGTATAATAAAATAAAACTATACACGATATGTGCAGAATAATCACAATTAATCTCGTGAATTCCGACCCGTCTTCAGAAAGCAAAATGAAACCATAATAATGTTAAATTCGGTAAATGTCTTTTATTGTGATAAGGTGTTGTGTGGCGACAAAACACAATTGAATGACGTGTACATGTTCCATCAACTTTACGATCGTCGGTGAACACACTTTAAATGTGCTGAGATCGATTTCCAGCCAAAGAAGTGTGGATTTGAGCGACCGCTGCTGGTTAGGACGACAGATTTCATCGCTCATCACTCTGTCGTGTCACATCTGATTTGGTCGCGGTGTTAAAGTGTGTTTGGATGTGATGTTCACCTGTCAATCATTCCGGAAGTATTCCCCTGTGACACTCCACTGGACCTCTGAAGCCGTGATGAACTGATCCGAAAGAGTTTCTAATAGGGATGTTCATGTATCAGTGTTCGATATCTGATGGCATAAATGCACTTTAACTGTGATGTCATTGTGAGGATGACGGGAGTGCAGGAGTCAGTCTCACATTTGGTTTTCCTGCTCTTTCACGGTTTGTTTTGCTGGAAGGTTTGAATTTTGACGAGCAAACAAACAAAACACATTTTTATCAATTAAAGGATATTGTTTCTGTTACACTTTAATAAAGAATAAAACATTTCTACACTCCTGACACTGGAACAAATATAATCCAATGCACGATTCTCGTTTGTTATTCATTTATATGTGTAAACTATAGTGGGGTCTAATGTTTGTTTTTGACTTTGTATCATCACCAAACCCAGATGGACAAATATTCAGTTTTTGGCACCATTTTAGACACCGTTGTGTGTCCAGATGTACTCAAACAGCCCGTCTGGCACCAACAGTCATGCCACACTGCACTGAGATCAGTTTTCCCCATTCTGATGGGTGATGTGAACATCAACTGAAGCTCCTGACCCGTATCTGCATGATTATATGCACTGCTGCCACACGATTGGCTGATTAGACAACGGCATGGATGATTGTCTAGTACTTGACTTTGACCTGTGAACTGAAAGAGGAACTAAAAATCACATTTAGTAAAGAAACTGGTTAATTATTCACCGAAATATCAAACTATGACTGATGATAACACTCACAAACACGCCGATTCCATGAGCAGTGATGCATCATGTCCGTCACACACCGATGACCGGAGTTTAGCTTCTGCCGTTACTATGACGGCTCTAGTTTGCCGCGGGTGTTCATTAGCTGGGTTATAAAACGCTGTTTTTACCCTGAAACACTCCAGTAGTTCCGGGGCAGTACATCAGTTTGGGGCAGTACATCAGTTTGGGGTTGTTCGTCCGCTTCATTTCCAGCGTAAATAACTTGTTGAATCTCCCGGGACTCGTCGAGAACATGTCCAGGACTACAGGTCACATTTCAACATAAAAGCTCAATGTTTTTGCACATAGAAGACTTTATTTGATTTTGGTCACACATTATACTTACACGTTTGCATATATACAGTGAAATGTATTTGTTTTCGCATGTCCTACCTAAGCCGGGGTCAGAGTTCAGAGTCAGCCGCGCCGGGAGCAGATAGGGTTAATGTCTGGACCCCTTTATGCCCCCATAAAACTGTTCAAAAATACATTTGTATTACGACATTATTATTATTAATATTATAATTGACGACTAAGCACATTTACCTCCAGATCCTCATTACTTATTACTCATTCTCCATTATAATGTTCATTATTGTAATATAGTCATTTTTTAAAAAAATTTGCATTTCAATAATCAGAATTTGGGAGGAAAATTTGCTTAATTGTCATTAAAAAAATAAAAATAAAAAAATGGTTAGCATTGGTTAGCATTTTTATGGTACTAAAAAAGGCTTAATTTATTTATATTTATATATCATTATTTTGCTGTGAAATATGAGCTGAATGTTTTCTTGTCGGGTTTCATGAGATTCACCCTATTACCATAAATTTACCCACAATTAATGCATAAATAAAAATAGAGCTGAAAACAGCGACGTGTGTTGATCGGAGAGTTTGCGCCTCTAAATCGCTGCATTAAAGGGACAGTACACACAAAACTGAGTCATCTCATCATTTACTCGCCCTCGTGCCATCCCAGATGTGTGTGACGTACTTTCTTCTGCAGAACACAAATGAAGATATTTAGAAGAATTTTGCAGCTCTGTAGATCCATACAATGCAAGTGAATGCACCAAAAAAGCACATAAATGCAGCATAAAATTAATCCAGTGGTTTAATCCATGTCTTCAGAAGGGATATGATGGGTGTAGGTGAGAAACAGATCAATATTTAACCCCTTACACCCTGAGTTCATTTTTAAGGATTTAATGTTTAAATGGAACACCCAAAAGAACTTATATATACACACACACACACACACACAAAATTTAGTAATTTTTAAAACCTTTCAAAATTTGTAGCAAACTGAGACTCTCGTGATACAACACTGCTGACAAACGTGAAACTCGAGCACTAAAAATACACTTTTCAGTTATTATTCATGTTTGACGTTATACCTTTAAGACAATATGTATGGAAGCTCATTAAATTAACTCTGGTGTTGTTCTCCAACATGTCAAATATACCAGGAAAAACAATTAGTTTAATGACATTTTAATATTTTGGAGATTTATAGTAAAAAATGAATATTAAATATTGATCTGTTTCTCACCCACACGATCATATGACTTCTGAAGACATGGATTAAACCACTGGAGACGTGTGGCATGAGGGTGAGTAAATGATGAGAGAATGTTCCTTTTTGGGTGTACTGTCCCTTTAAACTCTTTCACAGTTCATGAACTGGAGGATGTGTGACCATCCTGCATAATCTCTTTCTCTCCTATAGAAACACACTCTACACAAGTACACAGCAGCGTTTACATGACTGCGTATGAACGTTTCCGGCCTAAACATTCACACAACACGTGTCTGCCCTGATCTCTTCTTGTAAACTCATGTAACACATTCTCTGCATTCACCGTCCTCCATTTGACCTACAAAAACACTCTCATGATGCTTCGCTATACAATCGTCCCTTTATTATATCCCCACAATCCTCTCTGCTGCGGTCCTAGGAGCTGATGGTCTGTCCAGACCAGGTCTCGTGTTTGGTTCCTGGTTTCAGGTGGGTGATGGTGACCTCCACGGCCTGCACCTTCAGGTTCTTGGGTGGGACTGGACACACCTTATACGTCACCTCGTCTCCCTCCATCGGAACATACTCGCCCTCAATACTGAAACACCATAGACAGAAACAACAACCAGCGGAGAACATTACTGGGCTGATTTAATGCCTCAAATGCTGCTTAACTAGTACTGAACGTGGAACATTCAAACGGGTGCGCTATATTGCGAAAAATTTACATTAAAAAAGTCTCCATATGCCTAAATCAACAGTATGAGCATCATATGAAAGCTTAGAACCTGAACTTGTCAGTGATAATCATCACTTCTGCATTTATGTTACTTAAAATGACTAAATAAGGCCTCAAAACATTCACTTTGAGAATTAGCGTCCCCCAGAGGAAATGGGGTACAAATATTTCTATAAAAATAAGTCACATAGCACATAAATGCACATGTCATATATCAAATGAGAGATCTCACTCTCAGGAATGTGACTTTATAGTGTATTTTGTTGCACTAATAACACAGTTCAAAATAATCACAAACTGAAATATGATTTCTGTAAGACATCAAATACAAACTTGTCTTTTATGCACCAATAACTGCTGCTATAAGCCCCAAATAGCTAAAAATGTTATATCTACCTTTACATTAGGCAGTTTCCTAGAAAATGAGCCATTGTTTACTCATCTGTGAGCTTGTGTGAATAATCCAAAGTTATATCTTGGATGTCCAGAACAAAATATGCCATCAAGCAGGAAATGCTTGCAAAACAAATCATCCGAAAAAAAATGTTTTTGACTATTAATCAAATATTATACATCATCACAAAGGGGAGGATCTCAGCTTTCTAATGACTCCTCGATTGAGCTTGTAGTCCACTCAGAGGCCGAGATATTCAATGTAATAATGAGGGTGTTGCTTGAACTGAACATTAGACTGAATGTCAATGGACGAGCACATCTGTGAGGGGTGAAATGTGTTAGAGCGCCACCTACAATTCACATCTGTGTATTGTGATGGAATGTGTTAGAGCTCCACCTACAGTTCACATCTGTGTATTGTGATGGAATGTGTTAGAGCGCCACCTACAGTTCACATCTGTGTATTGTGATGGAATGTGTTAGAGCTCCACCTACAGTTCACATCTGTGTATTGGGATGGAATGTGTTAGAGCTCCACCTACAATTCACATCTGTGTATTGTGATGGAATGTGTTAGAGCGCCACCTACAGTTCACATCTGTGTATTGTGATGGAATGTGTTAGAGCTCCACCTACAGTTCACATCTGTGTATTGTGATGGAGTGTGTTAGAGCTCCACCTACAGTTCACATCTGTGTATTGTGATGGAATGTGTTAGAGCGCCACCTACAGTTCACATCTGTATATTGTGATGGAATGTGTTAGAGCTCCACCTACAGTTCACATCTGTGTATTGTGATGGAATGTGTTAGAGCGCCACCTACAGTTCACATCTGTGTATTGTGATGGAATGTGTTAGTGCGCCACCTACAGTTCACATCTGTGTATTGTGATGGAATGTGTTAGAGCTCCATCTGTGTATTGTGATGGAATGTGTTAGAGCGCCACCTACAGTTCACATCTGTGTATTGTGATGGAATGTGTTAGAGCGCCACCTACAGTTCACATCTGTGTATTGTGATGGAATGTGTTAGAGCGCCACCTACAGTTCACATCTGTGTATTGTGATGAGTGTGTTAGAGCGCCACCTACAGTTCACATCTGTGTATTGTGATGGAATGTGTTAGAGCTCCACCTACAGTTCACATCTGTGTATTGTGATGGAATGTGTTAGAGCGCCACCTACAGTTCACATCTGTGTATTGTGATGGAATGTGTTAGAGCGCCACCTACAGTTCACATCTGTATATTGTGATGGAATGTGTTAGAGCTCCACCTACAGTTCACATCTGTGTATTGTGATGGAATGTGTTAGAGCTCCATCTGTGTATTGTGATGGAATGTGTTAGAGCGCCACCTACAGTTCACATCTGTGTATTGTGATGGAATGTGTTAGAGCTCCACCTACAATTCACATCTGTGTATTGTGATGGAATGTGTTAGAGCTCCATCTGTGTATTGTGATGGAATGTGTTAGAGCGCCACCTACAGTTCACATATGTGTATTGTGATGGAATGTGTTAGAGCTCCATCTGTGTATTGTGATGGAATGTGTTAGAGCGCCACCTACAGTTCACATCTGTGTATTGTGATGGAATGTGTTAGAGCTCCATCTGTGTATTGTGATGGAATGTGTTAGAGCGCCACCTACAGTTCACATCTGTGTATTGTGATAGAATGTGTTAGAGCGCCACCTACAGTTCACATCTGTGTATTGTGATGGAATGTGTTAGAGCGCCACCTACAGTTCACATCTGTGTATTGTGATGGAATGTGTTAGAGCTCCACCTACAGTTCACATCTGTGTATTGTGATGGAATGTGTTAGAGCGCCACCTACAGTTCACAGCTGTGTATTGTGATGGAATGTGTTAGAGCGCCACCTACAGTTCACATCTGTGTATTGTGATGGAATGTGTTAGAGCTCCACCTACAGTTCACATCTGTGTATTGTGATGGAATGTGTTAGAGCTCCACCTACAGTTCACATCTGTGTATTGTGATGGAATGTGTTAGAGCGCCACCTACAGTTCACATCTGTGTATTGTGATGAATGTGTTAGAGCTCCACCTACAGTTCACATCTGTGTATTGTGATGGAATGTGTTAGAGCTCCACCTACAGTTCACATCTGTGTATTGTGATGGAATGTGTTAGAGCTCCACCTACAGTTCACATCTGTGTATTGTGATGGAATGTGTTAGAGCTCCACCTACAGTTCACATCTGTATATTGTGATGGAATGTGTTAGAGCGCCACCTACAGTTCACATCTGTGTATTGTGATGGAGTGTGTTAGAGCGCCACCTACAGTTCACATCTGTGTATTGTGATGGAATGTGTTAGAGCGCCACCTACAGTCCACATCTGTGTATTGTGATGCAGTGTGTTAGAGCGCCACCTACAGTTCACATCTGTGTATTGTGATGAATGTGTTAGAGTGCCACCTACAGTTCACATCTGTGTATTGTGATGCAATGTGTTAGAGCTCCACCTACAGTTCACATCTGTGTATTGTGATGAATGTGTTAGAGCGCCACCTACAGTTCACATCTGTGTATTGGGAATGTGTTAGAGCGCCACCTACAGTTCACATCTGTGTATTGTGATGGAATGTGTTAGAGCGCCACCTACAGTTCACATCTGTGTATTGTGATGGAATGTGTTAGAGCGCCACCTACAGTTCACATCTGTGTATTGTGATGGAATGTGTTAGAGCGCCACCTACAGTTCACATCTGTGTATTGTGATGGAATGTGTTAGAGCGCCACCTACAGTTCACATCTGTGTATTGTGATGGAATGCGTTAGAGCGCCACCTACAGTTCACATCTGTGTATTGTGATGAATGTGTTAGAGCGCCACCTACAGTTCACATCTGTGTATTGTGATGAATGTGTTAGAGCGCCACCTACAGTTCACATCTGTGTATTGTGATGAATGTGTTAGAGCGCCACCTACAGTTCACATCTGTGTATTGTGATGAATGTGTTAGAGCGCCACCTACAGTTCACATCTGTGTATTGTGATGGAATGTGTTAGAGCGCGACCTACAGTTCACATCTGTGTATTGTGATGGAATGTGTTAGAGCTCCACCTACAGTTCACATCTGTGTATTGTGATGAATGTGTTAGAGCGCCACCTACAGTTCACATCTGTGTATTGTGATGGAGTGTGTTAGAGCTCCACCTACAGTTCACATCTGTATATTGTGATGAATGTGTTAGAGCGCCACCTACAGTTCACATCTGTGTATTGTGATGGAATGTGTTAGAGCGCCACCTACAGTTCACATCTGTGTATTGTGATGGAATGTGTTAGAGCGCCACCTACAGTTCACATCTGTGTATTGTGATGGAATGTGTTAGAGTGCCACCTACAGTTCACATCTGTGTATTGTGATGGAATGTGTTAGAGCGCCACCTACAGTTCACATCTGTGTATTGTGATGGAATGTGTTAGAGTGCCACCTACAGTTCACATCTGTGTATTGTGATGGAATGTGTTAGAGCTCCACCTACAGTTCACATCTGTGTATTGTGATGGAATGTGTTAGAGCTCCACCTACAGTTCACATCTGTGTATTGTGATGGAATGTGTTAGAGTGCCACCTACAGTTCACATCTGTGTATTGTGATGGAATGTGTTAGAGCGCCACCTACAGTTCACATCTGTATATTGTGATGAATGTGTTAGAGCTCCACCTACAGTTCACATCTGTGTATTGTGATGGAATGTGTTAGAGCGCCACCTACAGTTCACATCTGTGTATTGTGATGGAATGTGTTAGAGCGCCACCTACAGTTCACATCTGTGTATTGTGATGGAATGTGTTAGAGCGCCACCTACAGTTCACATCTGTGTATTGTGATGGAATGTGTTAGAGCTCCACCTACAGTTCACATCTGTGTATTGTGATGGAATGTGTTAGAGCGCCACCTACAGTTCACATCTGTGTATTGTGATGGAGTGTGTTAGAGCTCCACCTACAGTTCACATCTGTATATTGTGATGAATGTGTTAGAGCGCCACCTACAGTTCACATCTGTGTATTGTGATGGAATGTGTTAGAGCTCCACCTACAGTTCACATCTGTGTATTGTGATGAATGCGTTAGAGCTCCACCTACAGTTCACATCTGTGTATTGTGATGGAATGTGTTAGAGCTCCACCTACAGTTCACATCTGTGTATTGTGATGGAATGTGTTAGAGCTCCACCTACAGTTCACATCTGTGTATTGTGATGGAATGTGTTAGAGCTCCACCTACAGTTCACATCTGTGTATTGTGATGGAATGTGTTAGAGCTCCACCTACAGTTCACATCTGTATATTGTGATGAATGTGTTAGAGCGCCACCTACAGTTCACATCTGTGTATTGTGATGGAATGCGTTAGAGCTCCACCTACAGTTCACATCTGTGTATTGTGATGGAATGTGTTAGAGCTCCACCTACAGTTCACATCTGTGTATTGTGATGGAATGTGTTAGAGCTCCACCTACAGTTCACATCTGTGTATTGTGATGGAATGTGTTAGAGCTCCACCTACAGTTCACATCTGTGTATTGTGATGGAATGCGTTGAGCTCCACCTACAGTTCACATCTGTGTATTGTGATGGAATGTGTTAGAGCTCCACCTACAGTTCACATCTGTGTATTGTGATGGAATGCGTTAGAGCTCCACCTACAGTTCACATCTGTGTATTGTGATGGAATGTGATAGAGCGCCACCTACAGTTCACATCTGTGTATTGTGATGAATGCGTTAGAGCTCCACCTACAGTTCACATCTGTGTATTGTGATGGAATGCGTTGAGCTCCACCTACAGTTCACATCTGTGTATTGTGATGGAATGTGTTAGAGCTCCACCTACAGTTCACATCTGTGTATTGTGATGGAATGCGTTAGAGCTCCACCTACAGTTCACATCTGTGTATTGTGATGGAATGCGTTAGAGCTCCACCTACAGTTCACATCTGTGTATTGTGATGGAATGTGTTAGAGCTCCACCTACAGTTCACATCTGTGTATTGTGATGGAATGTGTTAGAGCGCCTCCTACAGTTCACATCTGTGTATTGTGATGGAATGCGTTAGAGCTCCATCTGTGTATTGTGATGGAATGTGTTAGAGCGCCTCCTACAGTTCACATCTGTGTATTGTGATGAATGCGTTAGAGCGCCACCTACAGTTCACATCTGTGTATTGTGATGAATGCGTTAGAGCGCCACCTACAGTTCACATCTGTGTATTGTGATGGAGTGTGTTAGAGCTCCATCTGTGTATTGTGATGGAATGTGTTAGAGCGCCACCTACAGTTCACATCTGTGTATTGTGATGGAATGTGTTAGAGCTCCACCTACAATTCACATCTGTGTATTGTGATGGAATGTGTTAGAGCTCCATCTGTGTATTGTGATGGAATGTGTTAGAGCGCCACCTACAGTTCACATATGTGTATTGTGATGGAATGTGTTAGAGCTCCATCTGTGTATTGTGATGGAATGTGTTAGAGCGCCACCTACAGTTCACATCTGTGTATTGTGATGGAATGTGTTAGAGCTCCATCTGTGTATTGTGATGGAATGTGTTAGAGCGCCACCTACAGTTCACATCTGTGTATTGTGATAGAATGTGTTAGAGCGCCACCTACAGTTCACATCTGTGTATTGTGATGGAATGTGTTAGAGCGCCACCTACAGTTCACATCTGTGTATTGTGATGGAATGTGTTAGAGCTCCACCTACAGTTCACATCTGTGTATTGTGATGGAATGTGTTAGAGCGCCACCTACAGTTCACAGCTGTGTATTGTGATGGAATGTGTTAGAGCGCCACCTACAGTTCACATCTGTGTATTGTGATGGAATGTGTTAGAGCTCCACCTACAGTTCACATCTGTGTATTGTGATGGAATGTGTTAGAGCTCCACCTACAGTTCACATCTGTGTATTGTGATGGAATGTGTTAGAGCGCCACCTACAGTTCACATCTGTGTATTGTGATGAATGTGTTAGAGCTCCACCTACAGTTCACATCTGTGTATTGTGATGGAATGTGTTAGAGCTCCACCTACAGTTCACATCTGTGTATTGTGATGGAATGTGTTAGAGCTCCACCTACAGTTCACATCTGTGTATTGTGATGGAATGTGTTAGAGCTCCACCTACAGTTCACATCTGTATATTGTGATGGAATGTGTTAGAGCGCCACCTACAGTTCACATCTGTGTATTGTGATGGAGTGTGTTAGAGCGCCACCTACAGTTCACATCTGTGTATTGTGATGGAATGTGTTAGAGCGCCACCTACAGTCCACATCTGTGTATTGTGATGCAGTGTGTTAGAGCGCCACCTACAGTTCACATCTGTGTATTGTGATGAATGTGTTAGAGTGCCACCTACAGTTCACATCTGTGTATTGTGATGCAATGTGTTAGAGCTCCACCTACAGTTCACATCTGTGTATTGTGATGAATGTGTTAGAGCGCCACCTACAGTTCACATCTGTGTATTGGGAATGTGTTAGAGCGCCACCTACAGTTCACATCTGTGTATTGTGATGGAATGTGTTAGAGCGCCACCTACAGTTCACATCTGTGTATTGTGATGGAATGTGTTAGAGCGCCACCTACAGTTCACATCTGTGTATTGTGATGGAATGTGTTAGAGCGCCACCTACAGTTCACATCTGTGTATTGTGATGGAATGTGTTAGAGCGCCACCTACAGTTCACATCTGTGTATTGTGATGGAATGCGTTAGAGCGCCACCTACAGTTCACATCTGTGTATTGTGATGAATGTGTTAGAGCGCCACCTACAGTTCACATCTGTGTATTGTGATGAATGTGTTAGAGCGCCACCTACAGTTCACATCTGTGTATTGTGATGAATGTGTTAGAGCGCCACCTACAGTTCACATCTGTGTATTGTGATGGAATGTGTTAGAGCGCGACCTACAGTTCACATCTGTGTATTGTGATGGAATGTGTTAGAGCTCCACCTACAGTTCACATCTGTGTATTGTGATGAATGTGTTAGAGCGCCACCTACAGTTCACATCTGTGTATTGTGATGGAGTGTGTTAGAGCTCCACCTACAGTTCACATCTGTATATTGTGATGAATGTGTTAGAGCGCCACCTACAGTTCACATCTGTGTATTGTGATGGAATGTGTTAGAGCGCCACCTACAGTTCACATCTGTGTATTGTGATGGAATGTGTTAGAGCGCCACCTACAGTTCACATCTGTGTATTGTGATGGAATGTGTTAGAGTGCCACCTACAGTTCACATCTGTGTATTGTGATGGAATGTGTTAGAGCGCCACCTACAGTTCACATCTGTGTATTGTGATGGAATGTGTTAGAGCTCCACCTACAGTTCACATCTGTGTATTGTGATGGAATGTGTTAGAGCTCCACCTACAGTTCACATCTGTGTATTGTGATGGAATGTGTTAGAGTGCCACCTACAGTTCACATCTGTGTATTGTGATGGAATGTGTTAGAGCGCCACCTACAGTTCACATCTGTATATTGTGATGAATGTGTTAGAGCTCCACCTACAGTTCACATCTGTGTATTGTGATGGAATGTGTTAGAGCGCCACCTACAGTTCACATCTGTGTATTGTGATGGAATGTGTTAGAGCGCCACCTACAGTTCACATCTGTGTATTGTGATGGAATGTGTTAGAGCGCCACCTACAGTTCACATCTGTGTATTGTGATGGAATGTGTTAGAGCTCCACCTACAGTTCACATCTGTGTATTGTGATGGAATGTGTTAGAGCGCCACCTACAGTTCACATCTGTGTATTGTGATGGAGTGTGTTAGAGCTCCACCTACAGTTCACATCTGTATATTGTGATGAATGTGTTAGAGCGCCACCTACAGTTCACATCTGTGTATTGTGATGGAATGTGTTAGAGCTCCACCTACAGTTCACATCTGTGTATTGTGATGAATGCGTTAGAGCTCCACCTACAGTTCACATCTGTGTATTGTGATGGAATGTGTTAGAGCTCCACCTACAGTTCACATCTGTGTATTGTGATGGAATGTGTTAGAGCTCCACCTACAGTTCACATCTGTGTATTGTGATGGAATGTGTTAGAGCTCCACCTACAGTTCACATCTGTGTATTGTGATGGAATGTGTTAGAGCTCCACCTACAGTTCACATCTGTATATTGTGATGAATGTGTTAGAGCGCCACCTACAGTTCACATCTGTGTATTGTGATGGAATGCGTTAGAGCTCCACCTACAGTTCACATCTGTGTATTGTGATGGAATGTGTTAGAGCTCCACCTACAGTTCACATCTGTGTATTGTGATGGAATGTGTTAGAGCTCCACCTACAGTTCACATCTGTGTATTGTGATGGAATGTGTTAGAGCTCCACCTACAGTTCACATCTGTGTATTGTGATGGAATGCGTTGAGCTCCACCTACAGTTCACATCTGTGTATTGTGATGGAATGTGTTAGAGCTCCACCTACAGTTCACATCTGTGTATTGTGATGGAATGCGTTAGAGCTCCACCTACAGTTCACATCTGTGTATTGTGATGGAATGTGATAGAGCGCCACCTACAGTTCACATCTGTGTATTGTGATGAATGCGTTAGAGCTCCACCTACAGTTCACATCTGTGTATTGTGATGGAATGCGTTGAGCTCCACCTACAGTTCACATCTGTGTATTGTGATGGAATGTGTTAGAGCTCCACCTACAGTTCACATCTGTGTATTGTGATGGAATGCGTTAGAGCTCCACCTACAGTTCACATCTGTGTATTGTGATGGAATGCGTTAGAGCTCCACCTACAGTTCACATCTGTGTATTGTGATGGAATGTGTTAGAGCTCCACCTACAGTTCACATCTGTGTATTGTGATGGAATGTGTTAGAGCGCCTCCTACAGTTCACATCTGTGTATTGTGATGGAATGCGTTAGAGCTCCATCTGTGTATTGTGATGGAATGTGTTAGAGCGCCTCCTACAGTTCACATCTGTGTATTGTGATGAATGCGTTAGAGCGCCACCTACAGTTCACATCTGTGTATTGTGATGAATGCGTTAGAGCGCCACCTACAGTTCACATCTGTGTATTGTGATGGAGTGTGTTAGAGCGCCACCTACAGTTCACATCTGTGTATTGTGATGGAGTGTGTTAGAGCTCCACCTACAGTTCACATCTGTGTATTGTGATGGAGTGTGTTAGAGCGCCACCTACAGTTCACATCTGTGTATTGTGATGGAGTGTGTTAGAGCGCCACCTACAGTTCACATCTGTGTATTGTGATGGAGTGTGTTAGAGCGCCACCTACAGTTCACATCTGTGTATTGTGATGGAGTGTGTTAGAGCGCCACCTACAGTTCACATCTGTGTATTGTGATGGAATGTGTTAGAGCGCCACCTACAGTCCACATCTGTGTATTGTGATGGAGTGTGTTAGAGCGCCACCTACAGTTCACATCTGTGTATTGTGATGGAGTGTGTTAGAGCGCCACCTACAGTTCACATCTGTGTATTGTGATGGAGTGTGTTAGAGCGCCACCTACAGTTCACATCTGTGTATTGTGATGGAGTGTGTTAGAGCGCCACCTACAGTTCACATCTGTGTATTGTGATGGAGTGTGTTAGAGCGCCACCTACAGTTCACATCTGTGTATTGTGATGGAGTGTGTTAGAGCGCCACCTACAGTCCACATCTGTGTATTGTGATGGAATGTGTTAGAGCGCCACCTACAGTCCACATCTGTGTATTGTGATGGAGTGTGTTAGAGCGCCACCTACAGTCCACATCTGTGTATTGTGATGGAATGTGTTAGAGCGCCACCTACAGTCCACATCTGTATATTGTGATGGAATGTGTTAGAGCACCACCTACAGTCCACATCTGTGTATTGTGATGGAGTGTGTTAGAGCGCCACCTACAGTCCACATCTGTATATTGTGATGGAATGTGTTAGAGCGCCACCTACAGTCCACATCTGTGTATTGTGATGGAATGTGTTAGAGCGCCACCTACAGTCCACATCTGTGTATTGTGATGGAATGTGTTAGAGCGCCACCTACAGTTCACATCTGTGTATTGTGATGAATGTGTTAGAGCGCCACCTACAGTTCACATCTGTGTATTGTGATGGAGTGTGTTAGAGCGCCACCTACAGTTCACATCTGTGTATTGTGATGAATGTGTTAGAGCGCCACCTACAGTTCACATCTGTGTATTGTGATGGAATGCGTTAGAGCTCCACCTACAGTTCACATCTGTGTATTGTGATGGAATGTGATAGAGCTCCACCTACAGTTCACATCTGTGTATTGTGATGGAGTGTGTTAGAGCGCCACCTACAGTTCACATCTGTGTATTGTGATGGAGTGTGTTAGAGCTCCACCTACAGTTCACATCTGTGTATTGTGATGAATGTGTTAGAGCGCCACCTACAGTTCACATCTGTGTATTGTGATGGAGTGCGTTAGAGCTCCACCTACAGTTCACATCTGTGTATTGTGATGGAATGTGTTAGAGCTCCACCTACAGTTCACATCTGTGTATTGTGATGGAATGTGTTAGAGCTCCACCTACAGTTCACATCTGTGTATTGTGATGGAGTGTGTTAGAGCTCCACCTACAGTTCACATCTGTGTATTGTGATGGAATGCGTTAGAGCGCCACCTACAGTTCACATCTGTGTATTGTGATGGAATGTGTTAGAGCTCCACCTACAGTTCACATCTGTGTATTGTGATGGAGTGTGTTAGAGCTCCACCTACAGTTCACATCTGTGTATTGTGATGGAACGTGTTAGAGCTCCACCTACAGTTCACATCTGTGTATTGTGATGGAACGTGTTAGAGCTCCACCTACAGTTCACATCTGTGTATTGTGATGGAACGTGTTAGAGTGCCACCTACAGTTCACATCTGTGTATTGTGATGGAATGTGTTAGAGCTCCACCTACAGTTCACATCTGTGTATTGTGATGGAGTGTGTTAGAGCTCCACCTACAGTTCACATCTGTGTATTGTGATGGAATGCGTTAGAGCGCCACCTACAGTTCACATCTGTGTATTGTGATGGAATGTGTTAGAGCTCCACCTACAGTTCACATCTGTGTATTGTGATGGAATGTGTTAGAGCGCCACCTACAGTTCACATCTGTGTATTGTGATGGAATGTGTTAGAGCGCCACCTACAGTTCACATCTGTGTATTGTGATGGAATGTGTTAGAGCTCCACCTACAGTTCACATCTGTGTATTGTGATGGAATGTGATAGAGCTCCACCTACAGTTCACATCTGTGTATTGTGATGGAATGTGTTAGAGCTCCACCTACAGTTCACATCTGTGTATTGTGATGGAATGTGTTAGAGCGCCACCTACAGTTCACATCTGTGTATTGTGATGGAATGTGTTAGAGCGCCACCTACAGTTCACATCTGTGTATTGTGATGGAATGTGTTAGAGCGCCACCTACAGTTCACATCTGTGTATTGTGATGGAATGTGTTAGAGCGCCACCTACAGTTCACATCTGTGTATTGTGATGGAATGTGTTAGAGCGCCACCTACAGTTCACATCTGTGTATTGTGATGGAATGTGTTAGAGCGCCACCTACAGTTCACATCTGTGTATTGTGATGGAATGTGTTAGAGCGCCACCTACAGTTCACATCTGTGTATTGTGATGGAATGTGTTAGAGCGCCACCTACAGTTCACATCTGTGTATTGTGATGGAATGTGTTAGAGCTCCACCTACAGTTCACATCTGTGTATTGTGATGGAATGTGTTAGAGCTCCACCTACAGTTCACATCTGTGTATTGTGATGGAATGTGTTAGAGCGCCACCTACAGTTCACATCTGTGTATTGTGATGGAATGTGTTAGAGCTCCACCTACAGTTCACATCTGTGTATTGTGATGGAATGCGTTAGAGCGCCACCTACAGTTCACATCTGTGTATTGTGATGGAATGTGTTAGAGCGCCACCTACAGTTCACATCTGTGTATTGTGATGGAATGCGTTAGAGCGCCACCTACAGTTCACATCTGTGTATTGTGATGGAATGTGATAGAGCTCCACCTATAGTTCACATCTGTGTATTGTGATGGAGTGTGTTAGAGCGCCACCTACAGTTCACATCTGTGTATTGTGATGGAGTGTGTTAGAGCTCCACCTACAGTTCACATCTGTGTATTGTGATGAATGTGTTAGAGCGCCACCTACAGTTCACATCTGTGTATTGTGATGGAATGTGATAGAGCTCCACCTACAGTTCACATCTGTGTATTGGGATGGAATGCGATAGAGCTCCACCTACAGTCCACATCTGTGTATTGTGATGGAATGCGTTAGAGCGCCACCTACAGTTCACATCTGTGTATTGTGATGGAATGTGATAGAGCTCCACCTACAGTTCACATCTGTGTATTGTGATGGAGTGTGTTAGAGCGCCACCTACAGTTCACATCTGTGTATTGTGATGGAGTGTGTTAGAGCTCCACCTACAGTTCACATCTGTGTATTGTGATGAATGTGTTAGAGCGCCACCTACAGTTCACATCTGTGTATTGTGATGGAATGTGATAGAGCTCCACCTACAGTTCACATCTGTGTATTGGGATGGAATGCGATAGAGCTCCACCTACAGTCCACATCTGTGTATTGTGATGGAATGCGTTAGAGCGCCACCTACAGTTCACATCTGTGTATTGTGATGGAATGTGTTAGAGCGCCACCTACAGTTCACATCTGTGTATTGTGATGGAGTGCGTTAGAGCTCCACCTACAGTTCACATCTGTGTATTGTGATGGAGTGCGTTAGAGCTCCACCTACAGTTCACATCTGTGTATTGTGATGGAATGTGTTAGAGCGCCACCTACAGTTCACATCTGTGTATTGTGATGGAATGTGTTAGAGCTCCACCTACAGTTCACATCTGTGTATTGTGATGGAGTGTGTTAGAGCTCCACCTACAGTTCACATCTGTGTATTGTGATGGAATGCGTTAGAGCGCCACCTACAGTTCACATCTGTGTATTGTGATGGAATGTGTTAGAGCTCCACCTACAGTTCACATCTGTGTATTGTGATGGAGTGTGTTAGAGCTCCACCTACAGTTCACATCTGTGTATTGTGATGGAACGTGTTAGAGTGCCACCTACAGTTCACATCTGTGTATTGTGATGGAATGTGTTAGAGCTCCACCTACAGTTCACATCTGTGTATTGTGATGGAGTGTGTTAGAGCTCCACCTACAGTTCACATCTGTGTATTGTGATGGAATGCGTTAGAGCTCCACCTACAGTTCACATCTGTGTATTGTGATGGAGTGTGTTAGAGCGCCACCTACAGTTCACATCTGTGTATTGTGATGGAATGTGTTAGAGCTCCACCTACAGTTCACATCTGTGTATTGTGATGGAATGTGTTAGAGCTCCACCTACAGTTCACATCTGTGTATTGTGATGGAATGCGTTAGAGCTCCACCTACAGTTCACATCTGTGTATTGTGATGGAATGTGTTAGAGCTCCACCTACATTTCACATCTGTGTATTGTGATGGAATGTGTTAGAGCGCCACCTACAGTTCACATCTGTGTATTGTGATGGAGTGTGTTAGAGCGCCACCTACAGTCCACATCTGTGTATTGTGATGAAATGTGATTGAGATACATTTATTTTCTTGTGTTTACTGCCACCTAGTGGAATAAAATGAGAGTTGTCAAAGTGAGGTAGAGTGAACAGAAGTACATGTTTACAAAGTTTACCATATAATTATAAACGCATACAATATTATTTATGAATAACTGGAGTCTTTTTTTCATTGGTGTGGTTCTCTGAAAAATGAGACAAATATTTTGCATGTAAGTGTGAATGGTGAGCTTTCAAATTTGAGTGTGAAAAATGGCAGGCGACAGCCCAAAAATGCACCAGAGTTTAAGGGGTTGTGACTCACTCTGAGATGTGCACAAAGATGTCCTCTCCTCCATGAGCCGGTCTGATGTAACCGTGACCCTGTGACCTGCAGAAGTTCTTACACACACCCTTAAAGACGGGACTCGCATTAGCACGTACAGTCCTGCAGAGAGACAGAGAGAGTTCTGAGCTCTTCAAGGGTCAACAGATGCCGTTGACACATGAGTTAGGTCATGTGTCGTGTGGGTTCGTCTTACGTGGAGTATGTACGTGTGCGTTTGGTGGGCAGTGGACTGGATAATTCTCCCGGCTGCAGAGTTCCTCTCTCCCACACGCCACTGCCCCCTCGCAGGAACGGGAACGACAACGAGAGCGGCACTGAACGCTGGGACTGCAGGGACGAGTCCGCTGGGGACGACAGCTCCGGTTCCGCCATGTGTTACTTCAGAACAGGACTGATGTTGAGATTTTATTTGTTTGCTCTCTAAACTCCAGTTTAACGTTCACAGATGCTGCAAAAGAGGCAGAAACAAGTTACTGCAAATAATTTGTGTGATATCCCCTCTGCAGACCTGACTATCCAAATGACGCCAATGTCAAACGTATTTGAGTATTTGTTGTTGACATAAAGCAAGCCGTCCGTGTACTTTGCTCTGTTTTGCAGTAGTACAGCTTGTGTTGTGAGAGACGTGCAGTAAAACAGCTTTTGCTTTGGCATTGAGTCTGGTTTGCACAAAGGCCCCATGTGTGTTTCAATGCAAGACGTTTTGTGCCCGGGGCAAGAGGGACAAGCATCCATTGTGACCAAAGAGGACCAGATTGTGACAATGTGGCCCTGAAAATTACGAGGAACCATCTGTAAGATCACACTGTATAATTATCATTATTGGTTTGGCAAGCCATGTTCACAGTCAAGGGGCCCTGAGCAATGGCCCCATTGGCCCGGTCAGTAATCGGTCTCTGACTGTTCTGCATCCCATTTAAAACAATAGACACAATATGCTAATGATGCTATGATTGACAGTCTCAGAAGCGGACGCAACTGAGACTTGATGCACAAACTGGCAATATGACGTCAGAGGTGCTGGCACACAACTCCTCCTCGGGTCATTATTCAACACTGCACAGCTTTAGGGTCACCGTGTACTTTAATATTTAAGATATCGCTACAATACTTAAAAAATAAATAAAAACAAAGTATATTGCGTGAGGACTCAATTTCGCGTCTACTTTCGGCCAAAAAAATAAAATAAATCAATATGCCTTAAACATCACTTAATAATAAGTACTTAACATAATAACGGACACAATCAAAAGACACTGCGGCGAAAATGCCAAAACTGAGACGTTATTGTAAATAAACAGCGTTAGGGAGCGCGTGACGTGTAAACTGGCAATGTGACGTCAGAGCTGCGGGCGCGCTGCACGTTCTGGCGTAGATACCGCTACAGTATAAACAACGTATATTTCACTATATTTGACCAAATTCAGCGTCCTATTTTCAGTCAAAACAAAATAATTATACTTATTATACACATCAACATCACTTAATAATAAGTTCTTAATACGATAGTGACACAAAAGCCAAAAGTGAGACGTTATAGTGACGATCTATTTGAATAATGAATTAATTTCCACGTCCCGGGTCAACATGACTGTTTTCCAGAATGTTCTTTATGTTGAAGAGATGTGCAAAACACACGAGATGTTAAACTACACGTGTTCTGGACATCACAGCCGGACATGGGATGAGATCGCTCAAATAAACAAACAAACAAACACTAACTTTTATCGTTTAATCTCTATATTGCTGTATGAGCTCTGTAGGAACCCAAACAGAGCAGAAATACACTACAATATTAGTAAATACGTGAACTTACAGCTGGTGTGTGGACTGATGTTATATGTTGAGCAGCTCGTGTGATGATGACCAAGATTCCCGTTCACTTACCGGGAGAACCGATTCCCGGTGATGACGGACAGTCATTCCCATCACTGTCTGATTATATAAACACGTGCAGCTGACGAGCAAATAATAATTTAGTAGCTTTTTTTAAAAACATTTGATGTTAAACCATAAATGTTTTTTATCAAAGGTGCCAAGAAAGTATCATGTTTGCATGTTAATATATACAGGGGCGTAGACTCCAGGGGGACGGGGGGAGGTAACCCCCCTAATATACATGATTAATGGACAATGGACACAGGTGTCTCGACGTGTGTTTTTAAGACCTACGTAATTTTTATATTGACACAGTGTCTAAAAATGTGCAGGTCCTGCGTGAGACACTGAAGAAACAGCGAGAGGTGATGCAGCAGTCGAGGATGTTCGTCCACCATGTTTACAATGGAAAAACAGAGCAGACGCACACAAAAACACGTTCGGTGTGAACGGCCCCTGACTCATGGGCGAAACAAGCTCGAAAACACATTCTGTATTTGTTCAGTTTAAATAAAATATTGTATTTATTCAGTTCATTCATTACTCGTCACATAATGTTCTCACAGTAACAGGTCACATGACTCATGTTTTCTAAAGTCACATGACAGATTTATGTGAGGAAATGACCCAAATAATAAACGGGTCATTCTCAAAAACATTTGACTTTCCAAAGTACAAAATATTGAGATTTTCCGCTCAGTTCAGTTTTTGTCTATAAACGCTGAGGTTAAATATTTTATAACATGTTGACATTATTTTTATTATTAAAGGACAACTTGACTGTTGTTCTAATTTTTATTTAATTTAGTTTCACAAACAAACAAAGTTAAAACTAATGAGGGTTCAATGGGGTACAACACCACATATTTGTGTGAAAAATATTAGTTAAAATGTGAATTAATCGCTTTTAACATGCTGAGGAACATCACTATAAGCATATTAAAACAGCCTCTGAACTTTGACCTTAAAATGATTTTGTAATTTTGTATTTACATTGTTTTTAACACATAAAAAAAACCTTTTTTTATCATTG
The DNA here is from genome assembly GCA_032164185.1 of Moxostoma hubbsi. Classification (NCBI taxonomy): domain Eukaryota; kingdom Metazoa; phylum Chordata; class Actinopteri; order Cypriniformes; family Catostomidae; genus Moxostoma; species Moxostoma hubbsi. The sequence goes on along the minus strand of JAVLUX010000007.1, from coordinate 50,605,626 downwards.
ATAACACTAATGCCATGAAATCAAGGGACAAACATTATTACCTAAATTATTAATAATAATTTTGTTTTGCTTTTTTGCACACAAGCAACTGACTATTTAAAATATATTTCCTAAAAAATTTGCAAAACAGAGTTGACTCATTTCATATTATTAAAGGTTAGGTTATAGAATAATACCTAATATATATATTTATTTATTTTTTGGGCTATTTGAAAAATGTTTCATGACTGAAATGTCAAGGGATGTTTGTCAACATATTTTGATATCGTCCCAAATGTTGAAATAACCTTTTGTCGTCAAGTTTTTCTGTAAATAAATAGATTAATTTAATTTATTAAATGAATGAAGCAACGTATTAAGATATTTACTATATTTCAAGCACTTTTTAAGCACCTCTTGGTAAAAATGACTATTTTCAAGGATTTTCCTGCAGGATTTATATTTGAAAAAGCCAAATTCAAGCACTGAGTCTCTAGTGTTTCTAAGACTGTCCCTGACCTGTGGAATGTAGATACAGAACAAACACATTATACAGGCCATGTGAGATATTTCATACGTTCAGATTCAAGATTTTGTTCTCTGATCAATAAATGCGCAATCATACATCTATAATAACCTATTTTATTATCAATCAGGAAGTCTCATAATTATATTTTTAAATGATTTCAGATTGAGCTTGAGAACAAAACTCAACTTAATGCATAAATTCTCTCCTGGACTATTTAATTAATTAAGTTTATGTAATATATACATAATAGAAATGTATAAAGGAGGAGTTTTCGCATGCACAAATATATTTATATGTTTATAATATACATACATATATATATATATATATATAATGTACTTAAATATAAAATATATATAATTTTTTACATTTTCATGTATTAAATGTTAATATATATTTTATTTATTTTTAAAATACTTGTTTTTAATATTGCATCCTATTTGCAGTCCATGTTTTATGATTGTTATTATTAATGTGTTTGGGCAAACTTATATCAGTAGAGGGCACTGCTTCAAAATAAATTCAGATTTAACACAATTTAATCTGTCAAAACAAAATCTGCCCATTAATCTGTCAGATTAAGAACTGTATAATAATGTCCATACACCATATTCAGAGCAAAATGTGCATGTAAATAAAGACCAGGCATTTTCAAAAAGAAAATGGCTTAAATATATATACATATATAAAATAATAACAATATTTCAATCCTAATCATCAATAGTAATAATATTTATTTAGTAGACGTAATATTATTCATGTTCTAAAATTAACTGTACATTTTTATATAAATTTACACAAAATAACAAAAGAAATTTGTTTTTGTTTTATTAAAAAAAAAAATCGCTTCATGATGTTTTGAAACTCCATTTCCCATCATGCAGTTTGAAACGCCCATCCTTCGTCACTACGCCCCCTGCTGAGTGGATGCTCCAGTTGTCCAATGGGCAGCCGTTCCTTGTGTTTTGTAGCCAATAGCGACTCTGTTGCTATGACATCTTTTATTTTTAGCCTTCCGCAGCACACCCTTGCACGTGGGAATATTAATTCGCGAATTAAATTAGACACTGACTTAAGTTAAGATTCAGCTACCGTAGCTGTGTTGTTAAAACCGAAATAAAAGGTGTACTGTGAAACCCACATATTACACATGATTATGTCTATAACATTTTACTACTTTAAAAGTAAACATTGGTTCATTTTTCACAATATCCATATATGTGAAACTAGCTTTAAAAATGACAATGCATTTGACTTAAAAACATTTAATCAAACTTAACGACCTCTTATAAAGTAGTTCCGGTTGAGACGCGTCACAGCGCAGGGCGGAGCGAACGAGCGCTCGAGTATAAATGCGCGTGAAGTTTCCACGGGCGCGTGCGGGTGCAAGGACGCGTCACACCATTAATTAAACATCACACAAATATTCCTATAAACATAAAAGTGCGTTTCAGTCAAGCGCACCGGTTCTCTGTGTAGGATTTCTTCAACTTTGCAACCATGCAATATTCCCGCTACTCGTGCAATGAATGGGAATTATAAAAGCAAGCTGTTGGATCAGTAAGTAGCCTGTTTAATTCACAATGTTATTTTTATAAATTTATAAATGTTTACAGTTTATAAATATAAACTGTTCTGGGCAGAACTGCATGCATTGCACAGCATGTTGCATTGACACATTTCTAGTCTTTGTTTTTGTGTTGTGGTGTACAATCAGATGATAGAAAGATGATTGTTTATTTGAGTCATTTGCAAACATTCTCCTTTATTTGTGTGTGCATTTATATTTCTGTGCATGATGAATGTGAGATGTCCTTGTTTTTACTGGTGTGTTAAGAGGAGTAGAACAGGCCAAAGGTTTAGAAAAGCTGATTATTGATCTGAAGTCGGATCATTAGTGTTTGTCACGAGGGAATCGTTCAGCACTCTTAACTAAAGTTTTGCATATTTCAATTGAACATTTTAATTAAACTTAAATGTGTTTTTTTGATCATGCATGTGTTGGAAAACCTCTTAATAAACGCACACGAACAGCAGCAGCTTTATTTGTGTTTATATCGTCATGCAACAGCATCACTCATTGTTTGTGTTTCATAATTATAATGCTGTGGTCATGATTTTAAGAGCCTTGTACAGACTGCACATCTCATATATGAATCGACAGACATATGAAAAGATCATTCTAGTAATATTAGTCCGAATGTTGCACTGTTATTTAATCAATCTGTGACATTGAGTGACATTGAATGCACGATATGCATGTTTGAAATGGACAATTCTCGTTTAATGCATCTGATCATCCTGATAATTATGTCAAAGAATATCGAGCAGATCAAACTTTGAATTTGTAAACCTGTCCATTAAGATTCACGAGTTTATACTATATACGCGCGAAATTAGAAGTAAAATATCAAGTTGTTTTCACGCTTTAGTTGTTTTGATGACGATTATTTATTAAGTTATTGTGCTTTAATTAGTATTGTGCCGTCCTTATGTGATGTGTGTCTCACTCTTTTACATCATTTAATTTCTCTGTTTTATTGCATTATCCGCAGTGACAGTCCTCGTATGTCACTGTCTGCTGAGCTTTTGCGAAATCGCTTGTGTTAGAAACATGATAATGAGGGCAGAGAGAAATAAACCGCATTAAGATCAGTGTTTTGAAGAGGCGGAGGCGTCACAGCAACATTTACACGCGTTGTGATGACGTCAAATATAGTGGCACGGTGCATGCTGGGAGTTGTAGTTTATAGACGGTCATCAACAACACCATTTTATCATTTCAACCATGAAGCTTAAGTGTTTTTCTGCAGTTATATAGTGGCGTGTACTATCCAGAACATTTGCAGAGCGGCTGAGGATAAATGGGCATTAGGATTGTTTTTGGAATTCTGTCTTTGTGCCACGGACGTTTTGAAAAGTTCGCTTGAGTGGTTCTCACGGGACTTAAAAAGTATACAAATTTCTCCCCAATTTGGAATGCCCAATTTCCACTACTTAGTGGGTCCTCGTGGTGGCGCGGTTACTCGCCTCAATTCGGATGGTGGAGGACGAGTCTCAGTCGCCTCCGCGTCTGAGACCGTCAATCCGCGCATCTGATCATGTGACTCGTTGTGCATGACACCGCGGAGACTCACAGCATGTGGAGACTCATGCTACTCTCCACGATCCACACACAACTCACCACACGCCCCATTGAGAGAACCACTAATCACCACCACGAGGAGGTTACCCCATGTGACTCTACCCTCCCTAGCAACCGGGACAATTTGGTTACCCCATGTGACTCTACCCTCCCTAGCAACCGGGACAATTTGGTTACCCCATGTGACTCTACCCTCCCTAGCAACCGGGCCAATTTGGTTACCCCATGTGAATCTACCCTCCCTAGCAACCGGGACAATTTGGTTACCCCATGTGACTCTACCCTCCCTAGCAACCGGGACAATTTGGTTACCCCATGTGACTCTACCCTCCCTAGCAACCGGGACAATTTGGTTACCCCATGTGACTCTACCCTCCCTAGCAACCGGGCCAATTTGGTTACCCCATGTGAATCTACCCTCCCTAGCAACCGGGACAATTTGGTTACCCCATGTGACTCTACCCTCCCTAGCAACCGGGACAATTTGGTTACCCCATGTGACTCTACCCTCCCTAGCAACCGGGACAATTTGGTTACCCCATGTGACTCTACCCTCCCTAGCAACCGGGACAATTTGGTTACCCCATGTGACTCTACCCTCCCTAGCAACCGGCCAATTTGGTTACCCCATGTGACTCTACCCTCCCTAGCAACCGGGACAATTTGGTTACCCCATGTGACTCTACCCTCCCTAGCAACCGACCCAATTTGGTTGCTTAGGAGACCTGTCTGGAGTCACTCAGCACATCCTGGATTAGCGCTCGCGACTCCTGGTGTGATAGTCGGCGTCAATACTCGCTGGGATACCTTGTCCCGCTAACACCGGACTCTTTAACTACTTTCTTGCAAGTGCTAGATTATCCAGATTTGTCTTCACTAGCTCTTTTATTTTAGCTAACATGTTAACATAACAATCTAAACATAAACATGTTTATAACATTAAAGCATAAGGATGTAACCTTTTCAGTGTTAAAATTAGTGGTCGACCGTTATATCGCAGAGGCCAATAATTCTGCTGATATTCAGACTTTGCCATTATCGGTCGATACATTTTCCTGTTTGTCCAATATTTATTTATTTATTTTTCTTGAGGTTACTGAAAATCGCCTGTGAAGATACTACAGTGACAACGGTGTCATTTAAATGGTCCACATATCAAAGTTAAAGTGCTCACCGGTTTCATTCTCTCCTCAACAGTTCCCTCTAACTTCAACTGTCTTGTCTAATGATAAAAGGCAAATATCAATAAAACTAATATCATATACCATCTGCAAATTTGCGCATAAGTTTTTTAAATGGATGTAATAAACCAACCTCACAAAATTGAGCAGATCCAGCGTCCTGTGGAGCGCTAGTTTATTTACCTCTAAAGCACGTATTCTATCAGCCTCTCCTGTAACGTTTCTAATGATAAAAGGCAAATATCAATAAACCTCTATTATATACCATATGCAGATATCTCATTTAAATGGACATAATTAACGAACCTCATGAAAATACAGCGTTTTCTTCTCGTCAAGGGCTCCTCTAATATCTTCCTCTGAAGCGCGTATAACGTCAGTCGGAATCAAAAACTTCAGGATCAAAAGTTCCTCTTGATTCACAAATCATGACGGTCAGTCCGTGTCAAAGCAGGTGATCCAGACCAGTTTAAACTGGTCACTCTGGATCCGCATGCAACTTCCAGGGCTGTGTCCGTAACCAGGAAAATGCTGCCTCCGGAGGCTGTATACGGAGGTATGATGAAAATAAGGTGCTTTTCAAACTGTTCAGAGATCAGTTTCCATAACTGATGGAACAGATGCCATATAAGCCATTAACTGATTAGACAGGAAGGAAGCAAGTCAGCTGCCTACATTTTCAGATGCAGCCCAAAGTAAAAGCGCTTCACATGTGTTGTAAGTAAATGTCTTATTCATTATGCACTGTCTGTACAATTGGTCTGATTCTGTATTTTTGAGTAAATGCAATTTGCATAATATGGATATGCCATCCAAGGTTGCCTGGACTAATGTGTGTACTGTTATTTCCTTTTTCCTAATAACAATTTCTTCAAATGACTAAAATTTTACTAAACAGAAATCGGATGAAACCATTTAAAATACAATATTATTTGTTTTGTTTGAAATTAAGTATAGTCCTAAATAAGAGTATTGTTTGTCATTTTATCTTTGTTATTTACATATTAAATTGTGTGATGTATCGGCCCGGCCACCCTGCTCTCTGGATATTGGCATCGGCCATATAAAAATCCATACTGTTCGATCACTAGTTAAAATACTTTCTTCTTTCCCACCTTAATATGTAGAGACAACTACAAGTAAGCAATTCAGATGTTTTCTCAAACTGTAAACTCTGTGGTGTGCTCTATTATATCCTACCATCTAGTGAGGGAACAATTAGTCCTGCAAATATTGTGAATTTGCATACAGGAGCCAGTGCAGGAGACTGTTTCTAAAGATAATCGTTTGTAAATGGAGAAAAAACTGATTTGATAATGTTCAGTATTGAGAACTGTGACACTGTAAATAAAATCAAACATAATCCGGATATATGCGTGTATGCAGCTTTAGTGCCACTTCATGTTTTCACTTTTTACAAGCACTACATGCCTTGAACAGTTGAAATAGGCCTCTTTAACATTAACACTAAATATTGAATAAAAGCAAACTTTACTGTACATTTTCAGGACAAATGACAACCATTGAATGTAGATGTTAAACTCACCAATGAGTTTTGCGCAGAGTCAGATTTGACCCGTTGACTAGCCCTTTATTTTATCACACAGAATTAGTTTTTTCTTTTTCTGTTTCCTTGCACTAGTTTGAGTGGGGAGAGTGTGTTGAAATGTCCCACTCTTAGTTTATGTAATCATTAGTGCTTTAGCAAGCAGAACAGATGAGGGATTTCATGAAGATAATCATGGATTGGTACCTTGGCCTCGGCATCTGCTGAAACATTCTCAGTTGCAACGTATCTTGACCATGTTATGTATTTTTTTTATTTTTATTTTTTATTCCATTTCCAGGGGCATTGAAGAAATTTGTATCTTGGAGAAATATTTCCACACTGCAAGCCCAGGCATCACATGTCAAGGCTGATTCTGGTTGCTGGCCTGCTTAGATGGACTTCAAGCTGTTGAGAGGGTGAAGATCATCTGGGCTCTGACAATAATTTAAGCAATTTTTGATCAAAGAACCAAACTCAGAGGTCCTTTTCTTTTAAATTGATAAGCCAGAGACTATTACAAACATTCACCTTAAACTTTGCAAGAGATGTTGAGACTGTCATAGGCAAAATTCAAGACATAATCCGACATAATCATGCATCTGGAGGTCAAGGTTGCGTTGAACTTCATTGTGTCATACTTGTACAACAAGCTTCCGCGCCGGAGGGCAGATCTCTTTGGTGAGGAGTTGGAACGTATACTAGTGTCCCGTTTTGAAGGACACTGGTATCCAGAGGTACCGTTACGTGGTTCTGCCTTCCGCTGCCTTAACCTGGGGGGTCATAGGGACCCGGTGGTGGAACTAGCAGCCAAAAGGAGCGGTCTGGACACCGAAGAAGTCCATGCTAATGTTCCCCCTGAGCTCAGCATTTGGATCGACCCTTATGAAGTGTCCTACCAGATTGGGGAGAAGGGTGCAGTGAACGTTCTCTACATGCAGGACTCACCAGGTTTAAGGGGTGATAGTGAAAGGTCTGATGATGCGAGTGCACTCAATGGAGACATCGAGTTCGAGGAATTGAAAAGTCTGGGCTTTAACCCAGAGGCTCAGGTGTTTGTGCCCATTGGTGGCCAGGCGTCGCCCGTCTTGCTACCGTCACACTCCAGCTCGCCGACCCCAATCTCTACCTCATCTTGCCAGGGGCTGTTTGGTTATGCTGCCCCCAGCACTCCCACCAATCTCAGTGCTCATTCCTCCAACCCTTCCACCCCTTCGCCACCCAACGCAGCCCTTGTGTACCCACACCCTGCAGTTCCACCCAGCTCCTGCCCCGCTCAGGTATTAACCTTCACCACAGCCAGCTTCGCCGCAACAAAATTTGGCTCTACGAAGATGAAGAAGAACGGCAACTGTGGAAATTCTGCAGGTTCTGGTGTAGTCGTCACTCCGCAACAAAGGCTGATTACACGCTCCCCCAACACCATCTCCCCACCAGGGCTGGTCAAGCACAAACCTCTTTCCATAGCCATGCACTCCCTGGTTAACCCCATCCCTAGCCAGCTGTCTCCCAATGCCAAAGAGTTTGTGTTTCCCCCTTCCCAGAGGCCCCTCTACTTTGATGCAGAAGTTCTGCCTATGACCCCACTCCAGGCTCTGCCCACACATGCCTCCTTTGATCCGTTCTCCAGCCCACCACCAGGCCAGGCTGTGAGAATCATTGGTGGTACCGGTGGGATTTCCATTATGGATAAACCTCCATTTGTGGAAGGGCTTGGAGGATACAATCTGCAGTATTCTAGCCAGGCTTTCCAGCCTGTTGTGTTGGCCAACTAAAGAGTCTCAGAGTTGAAGATCCCAATGCTGAAACACTTTCCTTTTTAGGAGCTTTTTCCCCCCACAGATTGTTACTACTACCATAGTGAAAAAGTATTATGACTACTTATTGAGTATTACTTGTGATTGTTGCTTTTCCATTTGTTATTTTTTTGTTCCATGATGTTATTACTTTCTAAACTTTTGGAGTAACCAGCCTCCTGTTGCACCGGTATTGTTGCTTTCATTGATTCTTGATTGGGGTGTCCATTGCCCAAATCTTTGTCTCATAATCTGATGCTCTTCAGCTCTATGCTTTCTAAATACTAATGATTTAATGGACTCTGGATAAAAGCTAATATTTTTTCAGAAAATTATAGGAAGCTAGATGCATAGAAGGGAAAAGAGCTGATGGAAGGCTAAAATTACAGACCCATTAACAGTCCGGTCACACCTAATTGGTCATAATTAAGGATCTATGGTAATTTTATGACCCGTTCTCCGAACCAACGCAAGTCACATGCTCTTGAGTTGATAAGACGAAGCACATGCCTGCTGCGCGCGGTTCGCTTGGGCATTGAAAGCATTTTTTCATTGTCAATAAACTGAGCCAAATTCTAATGAAACCAACCAGTGTTTAAACCTGACATTTCTCACATCATTGTGATGCAGAGTTGGATTGATGTTTTCATTCTCACAAATCTTGTAAATTAATTTCAGAGGAAGGACACAAGGTAGAATGATTTATGGAGGTTTGTTTGAGTCTGATTGGTTCTTCTCTTATACATACTGGTTCTTGGCCAGCAGTGCATGAAGGTAACTGGGAGGTGCTGGAGATATTGATAAATGGCTGAATGTGTGATGAGATGGGACAAAACAAGGGTGGAAGTGTTGATGCAGAGAGGCTCAGATTGGCTTTGCAGCACTAAGACCTGTGTTAAATTGTTATATTGTTCATTTTACTTTAATTCAGAGGTTGTCAACTGTAGTATGGAGGAGATTCTACAGTGAAAATGTCACACTTTTGTTTATTTAAAGCAAGGACTTTGAATGTTACCTCATATTTTGACTGCATTGACTGTTTTGTGAAGTGCGTGTATGGTCTCTTTAGAGCACTAGGATTAAAGCTAGTATTCTAGAATCTTCTTGTTGAAGGTAGGAGGAGCCTGTTATGGTATCCATTATGACCTCACATCCCCCTTGGCATTTGGTTTTATCCAGCCATGCTGCACTTTACACTAGATTTTGGGAAACTCTCAATGCCTAACTAGAAGATGTTAGATGCTAAAGGTCCTTTTACTCACCCTTTAATAGCCAATAATGTTGGAACTATAGCTTTGTAATGTACTGTAGTTTAAAGATTGTATTAAAATGGAAGTTTATAATGGGCTGGTGGTTGGGTGAGACTGTTTGTATGTCCTAACCTTGCTGTGATGTCCCTCCCAAACATTGAAATGTGGACGTCACTACATTTCATATTCTGTTGACTTTATTTGGGGTGGGTGGGATTTGGATTTCTCTATAAATGCTATGACTGGGTGTATTTTTACATTTGTTTGTAATTTATTTACAATATTTATATATTTTTTTTTCCCCCCTTTTTTTTTTCCAAAAGAGTTATCTATGGCATTTGTAAAACAAATGAAGAGATATATACTATAATGACATGAATATGTGTATATTTCTTATGTTTGAGATCTTTTGTTTAGTTTCTTACGTGCTGAAGTTATTTTTTCAGAAATAACTAATATATAAAATATATATGTATGATGAAATGACTAATAAAATGCTTAACAAAGTGTTAAATGTGTATTTTACCTTCAACAAAAATTAAAAGATTGGTAATTCTTTGGGTCATTGGAGAATGTGAGTTTACGGTTGATGAGCTTGAGAATGTACCATTTCCTACTGAAGTTTCCTGAACATTGAGTGCCGAGAGTTTTGTACACAATGTTCATACCCATCCTAACAAACACTGCCAGTTGTTCTGCAGCCAGTGTAGGACAATTGTACAGTATTGGATTTTGTTTGTATTTGGAGCCAATCCTTATTTTGGTGATTTCTTCAGTGGTGGAAAGAGAACTGATTTTTATTACTCAAGTAAAAGTACTGCTACTGAAGAAATGATTCACTTGAGTTACAGTATTTTGCTGAAACTTGTTACTTTATGAAAAGTGTGTGTGTGTGTGTGTGTGTGTGTGTGTGTGTGTGTGTGTGTGTGTTGAAAGAAACTGATGATTCCTTTCACCAAGGATGCATTCAATTAATCACAAATATGTCAATTTTTGTTTTTCTTTACCCGTGATGGCAAACATATATTCTGTCGCATATTCCTTACAAAAGCATTTTAAAGTGCTAATTTGGTACTTAAGAAAATGTTCTTATTATCAGAACAATTGAAAATCGTTGCGCTGTCACACAGAAATCACAATTCACTGGGTTTTCCCCCCGTTTGCTGAGGTATTCAGTTCTTACAAGCTGCTTTACACTTCCAAGTGACATTTTGGTTTTAGAAATGGGCAAATAGAAACTCTTCTCCTAAAGTCTATTGTTTTAGAGAAATAAAGGCTACTGAAGCATTACTGTTTTGATAAAATTATCTCTAACCAGGACAAAGTGTGAAGTGGACGGACAGATGCACCACAAAAAGACAAGTAACTCACAGTCTCTAGTTTGAGAAACTGACTCCTCACAGGTCCTAAACTAGCAGCTTCTCAATACCAAAGACCTGCATTGCTGCAAGAGAATTCTTGGACCAACAGAACATTTAAAGTATATATTTATTTAAATAGAAATGACCATTTGTAACTTTCAAAATGTCTGTAAATCATCTCTAAACTACATAATGAAACGCATTCCTATTTCAGGTTTATTGTCATTCACGGATGTCCAAGTATTTTGGCTATTAAGTTAACATACTGTACAAAACTATTATAATGCAATGTCATATAGGAGGAAATGTATCTTCTATGATATTGCTGCAATTATCCAGATGTGGAATGAGATTAAGCAAACTGTTATCGACTCCAACATGACAAAAATAAACATTTCACAGTGTTTAGTGAGAAATATGATTGATTCAAACTTTAAAAGTGGAAGTTCTGTATATGTATTGTATTGCAGTAGTAATAATAAAGTCTTTAACTTTGATATTAACATGATGGTCATTAACATATTGATGTTATTATTCAGTAAATTGTAGCATATTGTTACATTATGGTTTTGTGATTTCTTATACCTTCTTTATGTAATGTCCCTTGCACACTTTTGGCCTCTAGGGTGATACAGGGCAGGGTAATACAGTACAGCACCATGAGCGAGAGTATTACCCACTAGGACAGTTTATTTTAAACAAGAGGGGTGAAAGGTTACTGAATTTAACGCTGGAGTACAGTACTGTACCACACTGATGCGGATTGACAAGTGGAGAGCCCGTCTGCGCGTGTGATGGCGCGAGGAACCGGATGGCGGGAAAAACAGTAATGTTCAGTGAAAAGTCTAAATACAATTTATTAGGGCCCAAGCCTGAAAAGGCGAAGGCCCTATTGTTTTCCTTAGGATTATTATTATTATTATTATTATTATTATTTTATCGACTATTCGGGCACTTTTGGTGGCCTTAACATGCTCTAAAACTCTTGAAACTTTGCACACGGGTCAGAACCTGCGGCCATCAGGGCTGGGCTGAAGATGGTACCCGGGCGTGGCAGGGGGTTTCAGCAGCGCCCCCTGGAACGGGGTCCGAAACCATGGTCCATAAATCAAACACACTTGCATGTAATAATATGAAAGTCGGTACACATATAGATCTCATCGTTTCATATATACTTCATGCTCTTACTTTTTACCTCAGCCCAACAGGAAGTCGGCTATTTAGGGTTGTTTGGAAAACGTATACAATGGAATTTGAAATACTCCTCCTAGAGAAATCATTTAATCGCCACGAATCTCAGTCAGCATGAAGTCAAGACATTGAGGATGAAAAATTGCCAGCGGATTTTTGATATCTCGAACGGTTTGGCCGTGGCGAGGAAACAAATTTATGGCGAGAAAAGTGAGACAGGAAGTGTGTTATAACTTCTGCATAAATTAACAGATCTTGATGAAACTTCAGCAGTGTGTTCGTTGTAAGAGGCCGATCACATGGATGTGACTATTGTGAGTCAAAGTTATAGCGCCACCAACTGGCAGCAGGAAGTGTGTCACTTTCAAAATGCTTTGAAATCACCCTCTTGTTTTTACCCGATTTGCTTCAAACTTTACGTGTATAATGTAAACACACGGCAGATTTAGACCTGTGAAAGGATTATTGATATCTTAGATACTGTTGCCGTGGCAACGCTTCAAACTTTACTTTTCTTTATTGATGCTTTTGAGACTCTTAACATACTTGAAATTGCATGAAACTCGACAGAGACGTCACATTTATTAGCCAGTAGACATGTGCAAAGTTTCAGAAATGGGTGTGGTGAGGGGCTCAGTAGCGCCACCTTTTGACAAAAAAGTGGGGGGTTAGTTTCATCTACAGGTACAAAAATTGGAATTGATATAGTTCTCCTCAAGCCGGACAACTTTCTAATTTACAGTCATTAGCTCCGACCAACAGAAAGTCAGATATTTTGGTTTGAATGTGGAGAAAATGTCAGAATTTTGCAAGTCACTCTCTAAGACTTTGTGTGTGAGGAGTAGGAAGGGAGGGGGTCTTGTGATGTAATACATAGGGCTATACTGCCCTCTTGTGTTCAACATAGTATGGGTTACATTAACTTTTGCACGATATTCTAATTTTTCGAGTTTCACCTGTATGCAGAGTTGACAGAAAAATGTTACACACGCCGTAGCAGGTGAATACAACAAAGAACTAAAGCCTAAAAAACTAAAGTTTAATCCACTGTCTGTTCATTCTCTGAGTGGCAATTACAAGAAATGTCCAATAGATGGCATCCAAGCCTCATTGTTCAATGATTTACAACAGGTCTGAGTCCAGAATGGGCAGGGACTGAGTTCAACAGTTGCTTGAGCTCTTTTGCAGTCGAATCCCAGAAAAAAGGCAAACACTGTGTCCCCACTCAATATATACATCAACTGAGTGGAGGATACAATTTTTAACAACCTTTAACCATTTACAGCCAGAGCGTTCAAATTTGGGAACAATTATTCCCATGGTTCCTGTCTCAGTGTCATCGTCGTCCGATCACCGATTTTATTTCTGAAGTCTGCCCAGATACTCATGACAATACAAGCTAAAGGCACATGTGATTGGTTAAGGGGTTACTGGGCAAGAATAATAACTGTATCGTCATCACCGTCTTCCTTCATTTCAATGGAAAGGTGATATCACGAGAGATTTACTCCAGTGTTGGATTTACTGCTTCAAATTAAATACTGAGGCGATTTTTGCAAGGTAAGAACGTGTGTTGTCTATATTTTCTATAGAAAGTCAAAACGTTTTAGTGACGAAGCATTTATTTGTAGGAGTATTGCTAGTTATTTCTGGAAAAAAATGACAAAATAACTCAAATAAATGTTTGTGAGCAGTTTTGTGTGAAACCGCGAGATGCGTCGCGTCTAACGCACGAGCCCCGATGAGAGATCGCATTCGCTTCTTCTTGCGTTTGAACGGACAATTTCATACTACAAAATGTCAAATTACATGATATATTGTCTGTTTTGTCCCAAGTGAACATAAACAGTTGATGAAGAAATCGCGAATCTAAATCTAGTATCAACACTTCCGAGAATGATTATCAGCTTTGTGTCTGACAGCGCGAGGAATCTCATTTTTACTCGCATCTTCATGGAGGTTTGTCGGTTGTATGTAGTTTCACAATCTCAATCAAGTAATCTCTGAAATGAATACAGATGTAACAGCACGAAAATAATGAGATTCACAGTTCTCAAAAGATTAAACTCACTAAAACAAGCCGCACAGAGTGTGCCTTGAATGAAATGCGTTTAAAATCCTCTTAAAGAGACAGTAACAATTTTCCAAGTAAATAAAAAGTAGGCCTACAAATGGTTTTCACCCCAAAAATAAATTTCTCTCATCGTATACTCACCCTCATTGCATCCCAGATGTGTATTGTTTTCTTTCTTCTAGTGAACACAAATTAAGCTTTTTAGAAGATTATCTCAACCCTGTTGGACCTTTCAATGACTTGAATGGTGATCAGAACTCAGAAGCTACAAAAATCAAATAAATGCAGCATAAAAGTAATCCATACCACTCCAGTGGTTTAATCCATGCCTTCAGAAGTGATATTATAGGTGTGGATTAGAAACAGACCTATATATATATACTTAAAGATGACATCACTCTGAAGTACTGCGTAAAGAATATCCCACATTCGCCCTTAGGGGGCGCTACAGGCCATGCCCAAAATTCCCATTTTCTGGTCAAAAATGTTCTAATGTTGTATATTGATACTACAGGCCAACAGGAATTCACAAACCAAGAGTGGCCCACATTCGCCCTTATGGGGCGCTACAGGCCACGCCCTAAATTCCCATTTTATGGTCAAAAATTTTCTAATTTGGTATATTGACACTACAGGCCAACAGAAATCCACAAACCAAGAATGTCTCACATTCGCCCTTAGGGGGCGCTAAAGGACATTCCCAAATTGCACATTTTTTTGTCAAATACTTTCTAATTTGGTACATTAATACTACAGGCCAACAGGAACCTACAAACCAAGAATGGCTCACATTCGCCCTTAGGGGGCGGTACAGACCATGCCCAAATGTCAATTTTTCAAAGTGATTGTATTTCCACCCCATTTATTTAGTTTTCTGAAACCTGGTGAACATACCTCATTTCTCATTGTAAACAAAAAACCCTCCAGGATCCATAAGGTCCGGCATGATGGATTTTCCTGTACACTGAAAATGTTTAGTTTAGGATTCAGACAGAAAGACATGTTTTTTGGATTTTTTCATTGGGAGGGTTTAACCCCAACCCTCTATTGATCAATTTTAAATGATTTGCCATTTTGAGGAGGAATCGCATTGCTGCTTGCAGCTATATTTTTGAGTTGTTGCTGTGTCCATCATCCTTTGTTTTCCGAAAGCCACCAAGTGGAAATGAGCCCGGTAACTAAAGGCACCAGGGTTGCGGTGCCACCGGCTTGGGCCCGTCATCGCTGCTTGCAGCTTTAATAATATATGTAATTGTAACTATATCAGATATTATTAATAAAAGATGGGAACGCATTGTGTGGACATTTTGTGCCCCTATTTTGAATTTCAGGGATATTTTTGTCAATTTCTGTGGCATTTTTGCCCCGATTTTCCGTTAAATTCCGACACTATTGTATCTTTGCCAGGTATTTAAAAGTTTGTTTTATATATTAGCAAGTAAACAAGATATTCCCACATATATGTCAAACTACATAATGTTTGACACAGTTAAAACTTTATCACGTGAAGTTTGATCAGTGGTTTAACGTGTTCAGACGGTTCGTACCTGAATGAACGGCTCGTTTCCAGAATAAAATGAAAAATGCTGAAAATCACGGTATTACTCTTCTTGTATAGTGACGGGGCGGAACGTGTTGGAAAATAGAGAGAAGAGGAAATTGGCGGCAGTTTATGAGAGCTGCTGTGATTATGATGCTGAACCCCGCGGGCTTCCGTCGTGCCGCGCACAACGCGTTTTAATTTATAAACCGATTTAACGCTTATAATGTCGATTTCTTCTCCCCAAAAATTAAGAAATATATATATATATATATAGTGAGAAGTGAAGTTGAATACTATAATTAACTCAAGTAAAAGTAAAATTACTATTATTTATTTATACTTATTGCAAAATGAGCAGCAGCTCTGTTTTCTCTCAGCAGGGCATGGTTTTAGTGTTTTGACACTCTGAGCTACAAATGAAAGCATTTCAACGTGGCACAATCTTGAGACACGTGTTGTTACTATGGTTACTTTACTGCTGCTCTTATGCAGGATCATTCAGCTGCAGGTGAAACACTGAACAGACTCCTGCTGTCTGAGGGGGCGTGTCTTATGCTGCCTGACCCACAACTGCAGCCAATCAGGAAAGAGAACACTTCACTTAAGGTGGTCACCATCTAGTTTTGTTATAGGTTATTATTCCTTGTACATGCCTGTTGGAAACAGTGAGCACGTTTTAAGGAAAATTACGGACCATTTAACATCCGTAAATGTTAAAATACTGTTTCAGAGATACAGTCACAAGACGTAAACAATATGTGTGTTAACATGATTTTAGGGTGATAAAATCACTTACTAACCACATGGAAAGATATAAACAAAACTGCCATGACGGTATAAAGCCGAAAACCCAAATGATGATTTAAAGAACTTTACAGCTCAAATATTATTCAAGATTAACAGAAATATTAATGCGTTCACATTTCTGCCTTTAAACCCTCCAAATATTGACCCCATTGACATTTGCACCATTTTGTCACAGATTTCAGAATGAAAGCCAAATCTGATTGATCTGAACATAGCTGACCCTGTGCTCTGACCCCAGCTTAGTTGGGATATGTGAAAACAACTGCATTTCATTGGCTCTGTACCTGTACTCTGCACAATGACAATAAAGTTGAATCTTAATCTTTATATATATATATACACATACTGGCAGCCAAAAGTTTGGTATAATGTACAGATTTTGCTCTTATAGAAATAATTTGGTACTTTTATTCACCAAAGTGGCATTTGACTGATCACAATGTATAGTCAGGACATTAATAACATGAAAAATTACTAAAAAATGTTCAGAACTTCTTAAACTACTTCAAAGAGTTCTCATCATAAAATCCTCCACGTGCCGCAATGACAGTTTTGCAGATCCTTGTTATTCTAGCGGTCAGTTTGTCCAGATACTCAGGTGACCTTTCACCCCACACTTCCTGTAGCACTTGACCTTTCACCCCACACTTCCTGTAGCACTTGACCTTTCACCCCACACTTCCTGTAGCACTTGACCTTTCACCCCACACTTCCTGTAGCACTTGACCTTTCACCCCACACTTCCTGTAGCACTTGCCATAGATGTGTCTGTCTTGTCGGGCACTTCTCACACACCTTACAGTCTCGCTGATCCCACAAAAGCTCAATGGGGTTTAGATCCGTAACACTCTTTTCCAATTATCTGTTGTCCAATGTCTGTTTCTTTGCCCACCGTTTCAAAAGTGTCTTTTTCTTTGCAGTTCTTCCCATAAGAGTCTTCTCTTTACTGTTGTGCATGAAACTGGTGTTTAGCGGGTAGAATTCACTGAAGCTGTCAGCGGAGGACATGTGAGGCGTCTATTTCTCAAACTAGAGACTCTGATGTACTTATCCTCTTGTTTAGTTGCACATCTGGTCTTCCACATCTCTTTCTGTCCTTGTTAGAGACAGTTGTGCTTTGTCTTTGAAGATTGTAGTTACACCTTTGGATGAAATCTGCAGTTTTTTGGCAATTTCAAGCATTGTATTGCCTTCATTCCTCAAAACAATGATTGACTGACGAGTTTCTTTTTTGCCATTTTTGTCCTAATATTGACCTTAAGACATGCCAGTCTATTGCATACTGTGCAACTCAGAAACAAACACAAAGACAACGTTCAGCTTCATTTAATGAACCAAATATCTTTCAGCTGTGTTTGATATAATGGCGAGTGATTTTCTAGTGTCAAATGACCAATTTATCATGATTACTCGAGGATAAGATGTTGGACTGATGCTGCTGTCGAGATATGATCAAAAATGACTTTTTTCAAATAGTGATGGTGCTGTTTTACATCAGTGATGTCCTGACTATTGATTATTGACATACTGTTGTATTCATTAGTGATCACCACAGATATTCAGGCGTGAAACACAAACTCAAACACAACTACCGTTATTCCTTCCTAAATTCACACCAGCTGACCTGTAACCAAGGACATTTGGGTTAAGGAACGATAGTTAAAAAATAAAATTTATCCCCTTTTCTCCCAATTTGGAGCGCCCAATTCCCACTACTTAGTAGGTCCTCATGGTGGTGCAGTCACTCATCTCAAGCCGGGTGGTGGAGGATAAGTGTCAGTCGCCTCCGCTTCTGAGACCGGCAATCGGCGCATCTGATCACGTGACACCGTGTTGTGCATGACACCGCGGAGACTCACAGCATGTGGACACTCATGCTACTCTCCACGATCCACACACAACTCACCACACGCCCCATTGAGAGAACCACTAATCACCACCACGAGGAGGTTACCCCATGTGACTCTACCCTCCCTAGCAACCGGGCCAATTTGGTTACCCCATGTGACTCTACCCTCCCTAGCAACCGGGCCAATTTGGTTACCCCATGTGACTCTACCCTCCCTAGCAACCGGGACAATTTGGTTACCCCATGTGACTCTACCCTCCCTAGCAACCGGGACAATTTGGTTACCCCATGTGACTCTACCCTCCCTAGCAACCGGGACAATTTGGTTACCCCATGTGACTCTACCCTCCCTAGCAACCGGGCCAATTTGGTTACCCCATGTGACTCTACCCTCCCTAGCAACCGGGACAATTTGGTTACCCCATGTGACTCTACCCTCCCTAGCAACCGGGACAATTTGGTTACCCCATGTGACTCTACCCTCCCTAGCAACCGGGACAATTTGGTTACCCCATGTGACTCTACCCTCCCTAGCAACCGGGACAATTTGGTTACCCCATGTGACTCTACCCTCCCTAGCAACCGGGCCAATTTGGTTACCCCATGTGACTCTACCCTCCTTAGCAACTGGGCCAATTTGGTTACCCCATGTGACTCTACCCTTCCTAGCAACCGGGCCAATTCGGGCCAACACGTGATTGATGCTTCGTTCAACTTTACGTGAGGTTGTGGTATTTATAAGAAAGCGGACTAAATGATTGGAGAAGTCTTGCATACGTCACCAGAGAGAAGTCTGTCGTTTCACCAGAAGATCGAGTTATTCTTCATTGGCTTGAACGTGCACCCGTGAAGAGGTCTTGAAGAAACCAGAAGAGGGACTATTTCACTATAAACAATGTTTTGGTTCACTGTAAACAATGTTCAACATGACACAAAGCACCACGATCATCCGTCCCGTTAGAAGTCCCGTGCCCGAACTCTCCCACTGAATTTTACTCCATGTTCACCCGCTCTGCCCGAAGTGATTTTCTTCCCGACCGCACTTGATGACAGTGTGCCCACGCTTTGCTCTGGCATTCTTCTAAAGCCCGCTTGACCACCTGCCTGCTCTCAATATTGATGCACATGTTGTGTGTAGCAAGGAATTCTGGGTCCCGTGAATATATATTGCTCTGGTCAATAAAAGAAAAGTCACTCGGGAGGTCCTTAGAGGACAAAAATGTCCAGGTCAAAAAACTGCCATAAATATATTATATATTAATATTATTTTACACTTTCAATGAGTTGAAACATCAGTCCTGATTATAACTACCAAATATTCATTTATTCTCAGGATTTTAACCCTTTAAATGCCAGTTTATTTACATAATGCCACTGGTGTATTTTACACACACACACACACACACACATACACAATTTATTCAGTTGTCCTGCTGGTCTCTATAATACAGGAAACAGAGAATTGGGGAAAAGTTTGTATTTGCTCCACAGGATAAACATGAGGAAAATGGCGCCATCTGGGGGAAAATATTAAACATGTAAATGTTGAATCCAGAGATCCAGAATGAAAGTATAATATCACAGAATTCATGATTTGATGCTTTAATGTCACTGGGATCAAATATTACAGTTTTAATGGGTTTCAATGAGGACATTTTTGTCCTGAAGTTCCCGAGTGACACTATTGTGTGTACACAGTGAATTATAGATGTATTATAGGTGTATTATAGATGTTTTATAGATGTATTATAGGTGTATTATAGGAACTGAGGTTGAAATATCCAAATTACCCCAAAAATACACACCTGTGCCAAACTATATGCCACTGGCATTAACACAGCCAAAATGATGGAAAACACAAAAATGTCCTGAAGGTCGCACAAGGGTTAAACATTTCATTGTGGACGTCTCTTTGTTGCCTTGCGTTTCTCTACAGACACATTCAGATATCTCCTTTTCAAGCAGATGTTATGCAACGGCGCTCTTGAGTGTTCTGCTTTATGTTACGCAATCTCACACACACACACACACCGAGAATCATAATGAACCTCCAGATCCAGAGGACGACGTGTGTGTAACGGAGGAGTGTGCACAGATGTGTGTATGCTGTATGTGTTGTGTGTGAATGTCTCCGTATGATGTCACCAGCAAGAACCAATCACAGAGCAGGTCCATCACGACCTCAGCAAGGTCAATTCATTTATAGCTTTATTAACTTGCATGATACAGGATACAGTTGAGACATACTGCATTACACCAGATTGCATTACATTATTCATTATAAAAAAAACAACACATCACTCTTTTAAAAAAGAAATATAGAAATGTACTAATATATATATATCATGTAAAGTTATATGGTTTTGTTAAGAACACCCATATAAAATCTGATATATGGCAGGCAATACATGCACACATATGATAAATGAGTGATAAGAAAATGTCACATATTTATATATGCAACATATATCACACAACGGCTATTTTAAAGTCAGAACAAATATTAGAATTTAATATACGGCTATATTTATTCATGGGCATGTACATTACGTGCATCCATATTGCCTTCCATACATCAGATTTCCATTTGAGCGAGACGGAGTCCGACTGCTACATTTCAGTTGTATGTAGTCCAACACAAAACCAACAGATTTAAAGCTTAAACTGAAAGTAAAGTGTAACAGGAAACATTTGGACGACTGCACAACTGAGGTAAGACTAAGAACTCCATTGGATTCATTTTATGTCACAAAAACTGGCCTTTTAAAAGCATACGAACAAACCCGGCTAAATGTTGTTCTTGAACATTTTGGACACACAGTGTTTGACAGTAGAAAGTTCTAGATGTGTCTGGTTTGTAAAATACATTAAACAAGTGGAAAAGAAACAAAGTAACAGTTTTTATCCATGTGTGGATAGGAAGGACACGCCCACCGCACAGAGTCACTATGACATCAGCATGCAACACTTATTTATTACCGGCTTAAAAAAGCACAATCCTTTAAATAAATGACATGCAATAGTTTGGCAAAACAGAAACCAAATTAACGTCCCGTAAAACCCAACCCATGATAATACATTGTTGCCACCCCCAAAAGAAAAACGTTTTGTTCGTTTTCAGCGGAACAATGAAGATGTAAGTACACTTTGTGGAGAATTTTATGCACGTTAAAAACAAACCGTGACATTGCTTACAAACTGGAAGCCCATTATGGCTTTTCCGCCATTTGAAAATATAATCCCTAAACGCTTCGTAAATCTCATGTCCAGTTCACGATCTCTGGAATAACAGTGAAGAATGGCGCTTGTGGGACTGTAATGATGCTAGTGCTGATTATGCTAATGTCACTGACTCAGAATACAGCTTTTATATCAAGAAATGTCTAAAAAATATATAAAAGAATAATCATTCCCATGTTTTTGTTCCATCTCACACATTTGGGCGTCATTCATAAACACAAGCAGATTTCTGTTAAAGCGTTCGGAAAACCAATTAACAGAATATGTCGATTTAACTTTTTACGCAGTACATCAATTAACTGGACAATTTACTTTTGTTTTTAGCAATAAAACAATGGACGTAACAATCGTTTCACAAACAATTCACACGAAATAGGACAAGGATGTGAATTAACGCATTGCATCAATTTACGTAAGAATACATTTTTGGATTCTGTGCTAGTCGTTCACAAAATTACTTTTATGTAACGTGATAATTTGCTTAAGAATGGCTTTATAAACGAATCACATAAAATGTCACAATTTACGTTTTTTTCTTTTTAAGAAATGCGATAATGTAAAAATGGTTCTAAATACTATTTATACAATGTCACATTGTAAGTTTTAACGCAATCAATTTAAGAAATTAATAATTTTGTGAACTAACACAGAATTCGAAAATGTACTTGTGTTTTTACGTAACACGACAATTTGCTTAAGAATGGCTTTATGAACGATTCACACAGAATGTCACAATTTACGTTATTTTTTATTTTTAAGAAATGCGATAATCGATGTAAAAATGGTTTTAAAAAAAGTTTATACAGAATGTCACATTTTAAGTTTTAACGCAATCAATTTACGAATATGAATAATTTTGTGAACGATTTACACAGAATTCGACAATTTTCAAAATGTACGTAGGTTTTTATGCAACGTGACAATTGACGCAAGAATGATTTTACGAACAATTTCCACAGCAAGTGACAATTTATAGAAGTTTCCCAAAGCAAATATCGACATAAACATGGTTTTACAAAAAAATCACACAGAATTCAAGAATTTCTGTGAGATTTTATGCAATGCGACAATTTGCGCACAAAACCATTTACACAGAAACTCGTTCTGAGCCCGTTTCATGAATGAGGCCCATTAATCGCACGTTTATCGTCCACACAACAGAACTGAGCTGCCTGCTTCTACAGTACTCTCACAGAAGAGCACTGCTAATAATCAATAAAAACACAATTATATTACAACACTTGGCAGCGATATCTAATCTGAGGTAAAGATGAATGACCTATTATTGCCTTGAATTAAACCCTGAAACTAAAAAAGCAATCTAGTTGATTAGTCAACTTACAATTAAAATCCCTGCACAAACGCTCCAGTTAAAACTAACAAATGTTTCGTTATTGTCTGAATTACTTTTTGCTTGTCACCATCAAGATGCATTATAACAGAGTAGAAGCACTCGGTAGAAGATATACAGTCACTATAAGGTAACTTAATAAATCTGCACAATAGAAATATCACACTTGTACATATTATTATTCTGGAAGAACAACAACACCTTAAAAATGTGTAGTGGAGAGATACAAGCGTATGTTTACAGTCCTGAAGACGAAGGACTCATCTTTCGTCTCTTTGGGTCTGACAGAGGGACAACGCCTCCATCAACCACAAAGACCCTACTGATGTCATCCCTTGCACTCTGGAAGCTCACTAGCACTCGTTTTTAGAGAAAGAAAGACAAAACAATTGCTTCATATAGTGGGTCATGCACTTTTTTTCTACTTACGGCAAACTACCCACGTCACGGTGAGAAAACCTCCTTTACATCTTTGTACACAAACATAGACATGTGTCAAGTGTAAACAAGGGGAGGAAACTCTTTCAGTGCGGCAAATCCAGGAAGGTCACAGTTACCATGACCAAAACAGCTCTCATTATGACCTCCATCTCTTAACTCTTGATTTCCGCTGTCTGCAATTCCTCCGTTCCGCCACAGAGGGCACCAGATCTCTTTCTCACACTGACTACAGCGATAAACTCGCCGCTTTCGTCGCTAGTCGAAGTGAAGGTCTGTCTGGCAGCCACACTGGGGTCGTAGGGAGGAGTGGAATGAGGTATGACAGATGTCAAAGGGTAGATTTCATGCCTTGTGAGGTGACTTTACGTTGTTTTTTGAGTTTTTTCAGGGTGGATTTCCCGCTCAACGGCACTTTCAGGTCAATAGAGACCTTGCGTCTCTTAAAACCGCTCTCACTTCCTGATCTTTATTGAGCATGAAACTCTTGAAAACACTACTGAATTAAACGTGTGCTCTAGTGTCCACTCGTCCACACACCAAATGCAACTGAATTACCCATAATCCCCAGACGCGGAAATGGTGTGAATTTTTCTGGGGAGATTGCGTTGAGTCTTGGTAGATTTTGTCCCTTACAGCGCTCCGTATTTGGCCTCGTACAGGGACATGACCTTCTTGCAGCGGCCGCAGTCTTTCCGCAACTCGGCCACTTCCTGTCGCAATGCCGCGTTTTCTCGCTCCAGGAACGAGGCGCGGACGGCGATCTGATTCTCTTTCAGACGGCGAGCGTCACGCGAACGTTTCGCTGCCACGTTGTTCTTCTTCCTCCGTGACCAATACTTATCATCCTACAAGAAAACATGCTAAATAAATTAAATAATCAAGACAGCAACTGGCAAAACTAACATACAATTACAATTGTAGAATGCATGTCATTTTTGGATCTTTAAAAAAAACAATTAAAAATATGAAAGGAAGACCGTCAATCCGCGCATCTGATCACGTGACTCGTTGTGCATGACACCGCAGAGACTCACAGCATGTGGAGACTCATGCTACTCTCCACGATCCACACACAACTCACCACACGCCCCATTGAGAGAACCACTAATCACCACCACGAGGAGGTTACCCCATGTGACTCTACCCTCCCTAGCAACCGGGACAATTTGGTTACCCCATGTGACTCTACCCTCCCTAGCAACCGGGACAATTTGGTTACCCCATGTGACTCTACTCTCCCTAGCAACCGGGACAATTTAGTTACCCCATGTGAATCTACCCTCCCTAGCAACCGGGACAATTTGGTTACCCCATGTGACTCTACCCTCCCTAGCAACCGGCCCAATTTGGTTACCCCATGTGACTCTACCCTCCCTAGCAACCGGGACAATTTGGTTACCCCATGTGACTCTACCCTCCCTAGCAACCGGGTCAATTTGGTTACCCCATGTGACTCTACCCTCCCTAGCAACCGGGACAATTTGGTTACCCCATGTGACTCTACCCTCCCTAGCAACCGGGTCAATTTGGTTACCCCATGTGACTCTACCCTCCCTAGCAACCGGGCCAATTTGGTTACCCCATGTGACTCTACCCTCCCTAGCAACCGGGTCAATTTGGTTACCCCATGTGACTCTACCCTCCCTAGCAACCGGGCCAATTTGGTTACCCCATGTGACTCTACCCTCCCTAGCAACCGGGACAATGTGGTTACCCCATGTGACTCTACCCTCCCTAGCAACCGGCCCAATTTGGTTACCCCATGTGACTCTACCCTCCCTAGCAACCGGGCCAATTTGGTTACCCCATGTGACTCTACCCTCCCTAGCAACCGGGACAATGTGGTTACCCCATGTGACTCTACCCTCCCTAGCAACCGGCCCAATTTGGTTACCCCATGTGACTCTACCCTCCCTAGCAACCGGGACAATTTGGTTGCTAAGGAGACCCGGCTGGAGTCACTCCTCTCACCAGGTTCATCCCTGATCTTGAATGAGTGCTTTGGGAGGTAATCTCTCACCTTTGCATCTTCAGGAACAAACACCTTCTTGGCTTTTTTGATCATTGGCTGTGGTTTCAGCTCGTCTTCTGAGAAGCGATGTTTTCGGGGGTTGAAGAGTTCTCCTCCGGGAACGCTGGACAGAACCAGGTCTGTAGGGTCGGGCTGGAAGGTCATGTTCACCTCGATCTCTTCCGGGTCGATTGGGGTGGGCGTCACTCGATCTGCATCAGCTTTGGTTTCTGAAAGGCACACAAAAGTGTATTTCTGTCAGGAGTAACAGCAATGCTCGGTGAAATAAAGCAACATTCTACTTTGTAATAGTTCTTAATGTGTGTGTGTCCCAATATATTAATGTGTGTGTGTGTGTGTGTGTGTGTGTACTCACTCGTCGTCTCAGTTTCTGCAGTCTCCGTCAACTCCAGTTCTGCTGCATCAGTGAGCGTCTCCTCCTCGTCCTCTTCTTCCTCCTCAGGCATCTCTGGGACGGCCGCCGGTTCCTCTGAAGCGGTGGAGGACTCTTCTGCCTCGCCCCCGTGCCGCTCCGTCTCCAGACCTTTACTCAACTCCTCCTCCAGTGTCATGGAAATGCCGTTCTCCAGCAGGAACTCGTCCAGGTCCATATACTCCAGGTGGAAGGTCTTACCATCGTACGGGATGGTCTTGTCCCAGATGGTGGGGGTGAGCGAGGCTGAGACACCCCCCGAAACCCCACTGCCGCCCCCACCTGCCGCCCCATCACTATCCGCACCCTGTTTCTCCTTCTCAATATCTGTTTCATTGAGAGATGAACTATAATTTAGTCAAACATCAAAAGAACAATATGCTAAATTTTATAGGAAATGTACCCTTTTATTTATGCAAACAGAAATGTTAAAATACACACTTTGCTTTGGCTAGACTAGGGTTGGGAATTATTCAGTAAATAAAAGAGTAATCAAACATTTTACATCTCGTGAGTTTTACTCAAGCGCCATTTCTCACTCGTTGTTCAGAAAATGGACATTTTTAACGACATGAGCGAGAGGTTCAGACGTTCGGGATCGGAACAAGAATGAATCTCAAAGACCACATCCGCATTAACCCGTTATCTTTTGAAAACTGCTTTTTTAGTTTCTAACATCGTCGTTTTCGAAGGATGCCGTTACTGAGAGCATTTTCTGAAGTCTTTGTTTTCGGTGGAGGAAAACACGGTTACAATGTGAATAATACACGTAAACGTATAAAAACGGAACGGAAATGCTTATAGGTTTTCATTTTAAACCTCAGTTTTAAGTTTCCAAATGTCATAATTGTTTTTCAAATTATGCGTTAATAGAAAGCGTTTTCAAAACACTCTTTTTGGTGATTAAACGCGCACAGTATGCGTGATGTCTGCGAGGACTGTCCGCGCGCGGATTTTCTCGATACGTGCATCGCCATCGCATGCCGATGAGTGTACTATAACCGTGCGACCGGAAGTCATTAATTTTGTATGACAGCCAGCGACTCTCGGCGGCGAGAAGTGGCGCGGCGAGTCTTGGGCAGTGTGGGCATCTGAGGAAAGTTCAAGTGCGGGCAACATTATGTTAATGAGCTGTGAGTTGATGAAGTGGATATTATGGTTTATATAATATTATATAATAATATATTAAAATATTTAATGAGGATATAGGCTACTTGTGATATGTCGGCAATAAAGATACCGGTCGACAGGTCTGCATGTTTTGCGGCCCCTTTAAATATAGTTCACAAAACCAAGAACTTTGGCGCCTATTTCAAATACGTCAGAGCGTCCACGAATCTTCGATAGCGTTGTTGGCAGGACAGCCAGAGCGGATTTTGACGCTCTCGCCGCCTCTGGTCTGAACGCACGGTTAGAGTATCGCAAAGTAGTCGTAGTGCGCATGCGTCGAACGTGTTCGTATTCGTTCACGATCAAAACAGTGTATTTAAACTGTAGCGAAATGAATGCACATTCGACAATGTATTCGTTTTTGACATGGCAACGGATTGATTTTGCAACATTGACACCTCTCAACCACACTGGAACTGCGTTTTTTCTCCACCAAAATACGAGACTTACGTGTTTTCAAACTTAAGGATATTAGTGTGGATGTGGCCTAAATTCATTGCGTTATCTACTCTAAACAGCGTAGATTTGACTGCAGTGTAAAAACTTTTGTTAATTACGATTATTTTGTGTCACATAGCACAGAACTAGTTTGTTACTACATATCTGTGTGTAAAATGTTTAGGATGAATTTAGTCCAGCTTAACATCATATCAAAGGACAAAAAAGTTATTTAGTAGTGCCATTTTTTATTTATTTTTTTGGGACACGTACCATGGAAATGTAGTGGTTTATTTTCATTCAAATAGCATATGGTTTTATCCAAAGTGACTTACAAATGGGGGTTGTATGGACATGGTACCATAATATTCTTCGAACTTCTTTGCACCATGTAAATATATGAAAATGGTAATCATACCATCTGATTCCGTTATTGTACCATAGTACAAACAATACTTATTTACAAGGGAACTTTCTGTTCTTTTAGGGACCAATGAATGCAGCTGCTGACACACACACACACACACACACACACACACACAGATCTAGATAATGTGCATGTGCTTTTAAGCACTTTTAACACTTTAATTATTTTGCCGTCTTTTATTGTGGTTTAATATGCATATTATTGGCATCTTACCGTCGTCTTGACCCTCCAGTATGTTTGGAGGCGGAATATTCCTGATCTTCTTTAAGACAAAACCAGATGATTTTTGCTGACCGATCGCCAGAGTAACCGACTCCTGTCCGGGCATGATTAGTACGATATTACCTATCGAATATATACCAAATATACACGACAAAACGGGTTTCGGATGAAACGGTTAATTCGGTTGAACCTTCTGCCAAAACAACACCGTAGCGCTTCACTCCAGCGTATTGTGCTCAATAATCACAAATTCATGAGTAAACACGCCTCCAGAGCGCTGATTGGCTCTCTCGCCAACGGAAAATTAATATTAAACAGCAAAGCGATGGCGACTGGAGCAGAATCTCGCTCGCTGATTGGTCAACTGTTAGTTATATTTACTCTAGTGCTAAATCAATGAGCAACGAGTCTCTTTGTTCCAAAACAAGCGAAGAATGTCCTTAAAATTACCATGAACACGGGAAACAAAGCCACCCACATATATTTTACTGACTTTAAATACACTAGACAATGCAACTACTTCCACCAACAGGAATTTTTTATTTTTATTTATATTTCTCCCAGTTAACGGCAACAAGTATATACCGATATATTCCCTTTCAGATAATTTATCAATACTTTATCAATAAAAAAAAAAAATCCAATATTGTGTTCAGATCCTCATTTTGTAGCATTTTTCATCACGGTGAGCTCGTGTTTTGACACGTGCTGCAGGCGCTGGCGCTTGGTGGGCGGAGCCGCGGCACGTGCACAGTGCAGCTGTGTGGCATGCTCGGGACCGAGTGTCTGGTATGCCAGATATGTATCATGCGGTCAAATATGTTTATATCCGCATTTCATCCCGGAATGGTTCATCA
The DNA here is from genome assembly GCA_032164185.1 of Moxostoma hubbsi. NCBI lineage: Eukaryota > Metazoa > Chordata > Actinopteri > Cypriniformes > Catostomidae > Moxostoma > Moxostoma hubbsi. Next base: position 50,576,785 of record JAVLUX010000007.1, on the reverse strand, counting down.
TACACCAGATGTTGCAAATAATAAAGAACGGATAATAGGAACAATAGGAACGGAATGCAGTATAAGTAGGACAAGTCTCCCTTACAATGTAAAATACACGAAAATACCCAGGTTTTACTACAGTAACCACGGTTTAACCATTGTATTTGCAGTAAAACAATAGTAACCACAAAATTACCAATTTTACTAAGGGTATTCTGGCGGTACCATGGTAATATCACGATATATATGTACTAAGTGCGTATTATATTCAAATAACATGGTATTAACATTCTACTCCAAAGTACTTGAAACAGTGTAGGGTAAGTTACTCAAAAAATACATTAATTACTAACTACGAATGACATCTTTTACAGTGTAATTAGATTACTGTATGAATTACTCTATCTGAAAAGTAATTGCATTACTACTTATTACTTTCTAAAACACTTATCAACCTCGACCAGATGATAAATGTTAATAACAAACATGAAATTGTTCTTTTAATTCCTTCAAATAAATAAAATAAATAAAATATAAAAACAAATTAATTATTCATGAACTGGCCAAAGAATTTAAAGGGGCAGCTTTAAATTAGAAAACATAAATTTGACCATTAGACATTCAATTTGATCTTAAAATCACAATTGTTTTATACAGAATTGTTCTATAGTTTATAAAGTATTTAACACAATTACATAAGAAGTAACTACATTTTAGAGTAATCCCTTACTTTACTTTTTTAATGAAAAAGTACAAAAATGTAAGTGTGTGTGCAGTACATGGTGGCAGAAAGCCGATATGTTGTATTATATTTAACATATTAGACCATTTAATTTCTACCTGAGCTCTGTATTCTCAAAATACTGCAGTTATTTGTATCCGTCTTTATTCACACACTCAATGCAATACAATCTAACCAATATCATGTTTTTGAATGACAGATTTGCAACTAATTAAGCCATTCTCACGTCAAATCCTAATGAGTATCTTTCACCTGTTGTGTCCATGAGCAGGTGTTATAACTGTTGTAATAAAGACACAAATACAGTTATAATCTCAAATGATGCACACAGATCTGGCCCTTAAAATAGGACCAATTGGGTCAAAATAAACAATCCAGATAATGTTAGCAGCCATTTAAAAGTGAATTTATATTACCCAAGAATACATTGTCTAGTGTATGTGCAACTAGTCCCATGGTGCCATTCAACCCCTTTAACAAATCCTGTTTATTCCTGCTTTATTGCATCATCAACATGACCATAATTTACCTGATGGGATCTTATATATATATATATATATATATATATATATATATATATATATCTGCATACATAAAAAGCATCATCGAAACTTTCTAAATGCTCATTAATTAAAATTACCAAGCTCTAATTAAACTGTTGTTGCATATTTATACTTTAAAATAAAGTTACTTGTTTGCACTTCTGCATGCATGTCATTCACAATACAGTCATTCAAGCTAGTATTACATTATATGTGTAAGAAACATGAAGTGAACATGATGTTCTGCTCTGCATATTAGTGTGTCTATGTTTCGCGCCTTTTCTGTATGTGTGAATATGATGTTCTACACTTCACAATGCATACTAATTTTGTAAGTTCAAAAGATCATGCTTGTCCCCGTGAGGTACACACGAGGACAAGCAACTGAATGTCTAAAGGCCTCCGTATATGGCCTTGTTTGAGCATCCCCTTTCAGGATGCCCGCTCTCCCCCTTGATTATAAGATTGCTGTTGCTTTGTCATTGGCTGTTTGCTGTCTCATAAAGAATATATAAACCACATGCTTCCTACAATAAAGTTGAGTAGATTGGACACGGACCAACTGTGTGGTGTTGTTCTTTCTACTTCCTTCGCGAAGTCTACAGAGACTCAGACTCACGACTGCACCTGACTGGGCACTGCTATAGAAAACGGGACCGGGGGAATCGGTGATCGCGACTAGATCGATTACATTCCTAACAATATGTTATGCATTAACAACAACATAAAGCAAATAAGAAGAATAAACAGTAAATAAAGTCACACATGAAGCAAAGTATCAGAAAATAAAAGAAGCAATTAATCACCGCTGTCATAGTTGGAAAACATGGACATTTTTTGAAAACCATAGACTAAAAAAGAAGGTGCGCACGCGTTACAGTTTCCGGTGTGTGTGTGTGTGTGTGTAGCTCTTTTTTCCGACTGCGTCATTGCCATCATTCATTTACTCAAAGATACTGAGAGCATGGATGTGCATGAAAGATATATTTTAAACTTGGCCTTCAATACAAAGACATTACTGTTTATGACATCACTGTCATGGCTGAGACATGCTTTGATCTTCCAAAGGACACTAATCAAGCAATAGACTTGTACTTGCATTTAAGGAACGAGATATTAACCTCATTATAACCTGTGCTTAGCATGTTTCTTTTATCTGAGATCCAGATATAAAATGTATATATACACACTTATGTAATATTTTTGTGAAAGTGTTCACATTTGTTACAATTATTTCAAAGTTTAAAAAAGTCTCAGTCACCATTCACATTCATTGTAAAGATTATTGATGCAGTGAATGTGAATGGTGACTGAGACTCTCAGTCCATAACATTCTGCCTTTCATATCCTTTTGTGCCCTACACAATAAAGACATTCGTGTGATTTAGGAACGACGTGAGGGTGAGTAAATGGCAGAATTTAGATTTTTGCGGGAATTATTAATTTAATAGTTTATGACTGTTGAAGTAACAAACAAGGGGCATTGCTCGCAGTTCAATTTTAAACTTGGAAATAATAAACAGTTCAAATCTTGCTCTGAGCAGGTAGACTGTTACAATGGTGCCATGACCCGGACGAAAGTAAGGTTGAGGGGGTGAGAGTAACAGGAGCCAGCTGGTAGGTAGCTGTGTAGTGTCTCAACCCTGACCTCATGAGATGAACTAGCGACGGACACTAGAGGCTGTAGCCTATAGTCTCCTTGTTAGCAAGCCCACTTCCCATGCCAGAGACCCCAGTTCAAATCCCGCTCGGAGCAGGTTGAGTAAGACCGATCCCAGTGGTGCCATGACCCGGATGGGTCTGAGGTTTAGGGGGGTGATTGTAACGGAAGATCACTGATAGATAGCTGTTTAGTGTGTATAATCCTCTCTCTCCTGGCCTTAAGAGGTGCACTAGCGACTGACGCTAGGTGCTGTAGCCTTTAGCCTCCTCGTTCAACTTTGAATGTGATCTGAAAAGCTTTGGTGAAGAATCATACATTTACACCATGATGATGATCAGCAAAGAAGATGATTTGCAGGAATCATTAAAGGACCTACAGCGAACACATTCAGTGCTATGGTAACAGATGCCAGAGTGCACTGACAGAAATAATGATAATTGTTGTCCTTATGCAGAACTTATCTTTTTTATCATTGTTCCTCATTCCAGGACTATATGCTCGTACTTTTACCGGCACCAGCCTGATCTAAGATAAATTCAGCGAAACCAGTCGAACATGAATAACTGCACTCACACAGACTTCTTCCTGCTCTCATAAAGAGAATAAGAAACTTTAAAGCTGCTGAATCGCCCACGTACAGGTAACGTATTTACGCTTTATGTTTGCTATATGAAATGTAAAAGTGAGACACAACAATACTCGATTCGTTTAGTTTAATAATGAGTGTGATCAATAACTTTGAGCCTCAGAACTATCAGTGATCTTCTGTCAAAGAATCATCTCAAAAACCAATCTGTGTACAGTTGTGTTGGGAAGCATTAATATAAGTCAATCAACACGAATCTGAGTTCCACAGAAAATATGCATTTATTCAATGTGAAGTTATTTATTGCTCAATATACAGATATCCTCCAACACTTGACTACGATCATGTATCTGAGTTTAGTTAAAATGCTTTGGGATCACAATAGAGCTGCAGTAGAAGTAAGTGAAACTCGCTGTAATCTCTGACAGGAGAGCTGTCATGAATCAGAGAGGATGATGAGTTGAAGACGGAGGAGAGGACAGAAGATCATCATGTCTGACACGGACAGCAGAGGTGAGATATCAGTTTCTTCTCCCACTGTGGTGCGGTAAAATCAGGAGGATGTACGTAGCAGTACGTAGTGTGGCGCGCTGTGGAGGATGATTGCATATTCCAGTTTTAAGGACTGCTTTTTATCCCGGGATTTACTCTGCTAACAAACCGCAACGACACGGACCATTTCGCAAAAAGGAAAGTACAGAGAAACAGGCGAGAGGTTTACAATCATATGCGAGGGCTCGACCGCTCTCATCAACGAAGTGTTTCTGTCTGCAGATCTGTCGCTCAATTTATGTTTTTGACACCATAAATTCTAGAAACTATTGTGTGTGAACATCCCAGAAATACTCAAACCAGCCCATCTGGCACCAACAACAACTACATTTCCTTGCTAGGATTATTTGCCAAGTTTAGCGCATAATTATCGATAAAATCAAATTGTCAACAGAATATTTTTCCGTTCAACTTGAGCACAGAAATCCTATATCGATAGTTTGCTAGTTTCTTGTCAAGAAAAATGGCATTAATGCAACAAATGTAGTATCACATGAGGGGTCCGAAATGAACACCCGCCAAGTGCCAAATACGGGTACGTTTTCTATTTGGCTGGTGAATTTCGTGGTGTCATGCGCCACTCTGGCAGGCACTTTTTTCTTACTGTATCAGTTTGTTTCAGGTTGTAAAATAATGTTCCAGTTTTGTCCTCAAGGGGGCTCTGTATGCCTGCAGTCAGTAAGGTCGCAGGAGTTCGTGTAACCGGTCCTACTCGACCCACTCAGAGCGAGATTCGAACCGGGGTCTCCAGCATTGGAGGCAGGTGCGCTAACGAGGAAGCTAAAGGCTACAACATCTAGCGCCAGTCGCTAGTGTGCATAGGCACCCGTTACATTTACATAGAATGGCTCTCATTATCTAGTCCAAAATCTCAGTTATCAGCAGGGATATCGCACTCATGACGTGTACTCGTGACCGCAAAAATTCCATAAACATTCAGCGCACAAATTAAAATCACGTTATGGTTTAGTGTGATTATTAAACCACACAGACTGAGATTTAATGATATATATATATATATATATATATATATATATATATATATATATATAGTGCTATGTGCTCTTTGGCTTACACTCTGTGTAGCAGATGACCGCGAGCAGAGTTCTGATTCACTTCATACCGACTGCATATTTATTTAATTCAATGGCAGCTGTTGGCAGTTTCATAATCACTTTGAGTCACGTAACGACCGGCTTTTGTGCTGCGAGGTTCTGAATAAAAGTGCTTTATTTGAGAAAAATAATACAATATTTTGAGAATTCATTATTCTACTGTATTATAATTTGATTCAAGTATTAATTAATTAATGTAGACACTATTTTGATGATATAATTGAAATACACTGTTTATATGTATTTCAGATAAAATAAAACAAATAAACAAGAAGCCTGTCAATATCGGCGAGTAATGAAAGGATGTTTCGGTACTCATTCTCCAAAGAAAAACAGGTCTTGGGTCATGGCTAGATGGCAGTAAATCTATGAGTCGCCTCTTTTATTAAATCCCACCAAATAAACCAATAACCATCACTGTTACTGAGACTCTTGAGTCACGTGCTGGTCGTTCATATGACAACATGCAGTTTAAAATACAAATTTAGTTTTGTTGTAATAAGAGAATAACCTGAAAAATTATTCTAAATGGACATTCTGGCAAATTAAGGAAATTCTTGAAAAAACAGTTCAATTTTAAACATGCTAACATTATTGTTTATTTGTCTCTCGTGTCTGTAAAATACATTTTAATAAAATGTAGTTAAAAATAAATAAATAAAAGAAATCGTCCGGTAAGAAATCTGACTGACTGGTAAATTTTTTAATCTAACAGTCACTTTGGCTTGTGGGCTAAAAAGTTCCTACATTTTTTTTTGTTTATCCCCTTTTCGCCCAATTTGGAATGCCCAATTCCCACTACTTAGCAGATCCTCATGGTGGGGCGGTTACTCGCCTCAATCCAGGTGGCGGAGTACAAGTCTCAGTTGCCTCCGCTTCTGAAACCGTCAATCCGCGCATCTGATCACGTGACTTGTTGTGCATGACACCGCGGAGACTCACAGCATGTGGAGACTCATGCTACTCTCCACGATCCACACACAACTCACCACACGCCCCATTGAGAGAACCACTAATCACCACCACGAGGAGGTTACCCCATGTGACTCTACCCTCCCTAGCAACCGGGACAATTTGGTTACCCCATGTGACTCTACCCTCCCTAGCAACCGGGACAATTTGGTTACCCCATGTGACTCTACCCTCCCTAGCAACCGGGACAATTTGGTTACCCCATGTGACTCTACCCTCCCTAGCAACCGGGACAATTTGGTTACCCCATGTGACTCTACCCTCCCTAGCAACCGGGACAATTGGTTGCTAAGGAGACCTGACTGGAGTCACTCAGCACACCCTGGATTCGAACTCACGACTGCAGGTGTGATAGTCAGCATCAATACTTGCTGAGATACCCAGAACCCCCCCTCATATTCCAAGTTTTGATGTTTTTTTTGTTCTTAGGAAGAATTGCACAAAGTTTTATTACAACATCTCTTTGAAAAAACGACCGCAGATAACGCTGGCTGATGCACATGAGCTAATGTATGTTTGTCTCAAGCATTTCATGCTATCGAGTGTTTATTTACCCATGTAAAAGAGAAAGAAACAGGCGCATTTCTTTTGGTTAGAAAAATGAGAAAAGTAGCCTACAGAAGCACAAAACTGTGTGATTTGCATGAAGAGGAGTGTTGAAGTTTTTATGTGTTGTTTGGACACTGCAGCCGTGTGTTGCACAATGTATTTTCTGCAGGGAGAAGTAAAGTTACGTAATGTAAACGAACTGTCCATAGTTCTTATTAAGAGTGTAATATAGTGTTACAGGCTCGCGATAATGCCACCTGTTCTGTTGTATTGTGCCAGGTACTACAATAAATATCTTCTAATAAGATCTTCAAGTTGCTTCCAATGGCAGACTAGCACCTTGCACGGCAGCTCTGCGGCCATTGGTGTGTAAATGTGTGTGAATGTGTGTGTGAATGGGTGATTGGGACACAGTGTAAAGTGCTTTGGTAACCTCTAAGGTTAAAGAAAGCACCATATAAGTGCAGAGCATTTACCATTTTACCATTCTAATAATCCCAGGTTCTCCATTTCGACGATGTCTTCTGATGTTTTTATACAATTGCAATTATGTGAATTTTAAAATGACAGTAAGCTGGCCAATTTCAATAAATTACTTCAGTGCTCTCTCCACTTTAGACACGTGGGGACATCAAAGGTACACAATTTGCAATATACACAAAAATCTGAATGCAGGCAATTTGAATGGAAACGAGCAGGAAGTGGATGGAAACATAGTTAATCATGCCACAGTAGAGATCATTGAGATCACGTTTTCCCCATTCTGATGGTTGATGTGACATTAACTGAAGCTCCTGACCCGTATCTGGATTGCTGCCACACGATTGGCTGATTAGATAATCGCATGAATAAATAGGTGTACAGGTGTACCTAATAAAGTGCTCCGTGAGTTAATTTCCACAAGGGAACACCAGTGACAAACTAAGCATTTTTTAAACTGATTGCCCAGCAATTTAACCAATGTTGCTACTTGGAAGAATTGTTCAAATATGTTATTTTTATTGGTATTTGTTATAGTTTTGTATCCTAGAGTCAAATGTAAGTGTAATGCTTCTGTTTTCTGCAGTGACTGTTGTGCAAAATCCAGCTCGCAGGCGAAGATGGAGCAAAGTTGAACCCCCGATGAGTATGTCTTTCTAAACAATACATTTAAGTTGTGGAAATGATGCTCAGCCCTTCTCTTTTCATTTTGTGTTGTATTTTGGAACGCCCAATTCCCAATGTGCTCCAAGTCCTCGTGGTGACATAGTGACAAATCTCGTCACTACGCCATCTCTGTTGCCTCCGCGTCAATCCGCACATCTTATCACGTGACTTGTTGAGCGCGTTACCACGGAGACGTAGCACATGTGGAGGCTTCATGCTATTCTCCGCGGCATCCACGCACAACTGACCACACGCCCCACCGAGAGCAAGAACCACATTATAGTGACCACAAGGAGGTTACCCCATGTGACTCTACCCTCCCTAGCAACCGGGACAATTTGGTTACCCCATGTGACTCTACCCTCCCTAGCAACCGGGACAATTTGGTTACCCCATGTGACTCTACCCTCCCTAGCAACCGGGACAATTTGTTTACCCCATGTGACTCTACCCTCCCTAGCAACCGGGCCAATTTGTTACCCCATGTGACTCTACCCTCCCTAGCAACCGGGCCAATTTGGTTACCCCATGTGACTCTACCCTCCCTAGCAACTGGGTCAATTTGGTTACCCCATGTGACTCTACCCTCCCTAGCAACCGGGCCAATTTGGTTACCCCATGTGACTGTAGCGGGTCCCAGCTAGGTCTCCGCTGGCAGATATATAGATAATCCTCTGATAGGAGTGCTCTGAAAATATTGGGAACATTACAGAGAAATCAGCGACGCAGGACAACAGTTGCTCATTCTCCATTCACTCGGATTATCTTTATTTTCAACGTCATTTTCACTTTGTATCTGCAATCATGAGTTATTTTCTGTTATTTTTGTCTGCTTGCCATTGAAGCACAGGTTATATCCACAGTTGGATAACATGAAGCCATATATTCTTCAAAGGTCTGTTTTCACAAATGTATCCTCACATATTTTACAAACATTAACTTATAAAAATTTGTATGAAACCCAAAACAACCATTTTCCTTTTAAATCACATTTTTTTGGTCTATCATCAATCATATCAGCACTTCTTCCTTTAAACATCTGTCATCTTTGTCCTCTTATTAAAAGAGTATTTTTGTAATAACTACATTTTATAAGTGTTCACTTTATACACCAGAATAAATCTCATTTGCAGTTAAGCTGTATTACATTTGCACTATAAGAACACAAACTTCCATAATAAACATATCTGCCTCATAACTTGGCGCTCAGTTCGATGAACTGAATCTGTAACATTGTAATATGAACGTGCGTGCGCCCTTAAACAAGACCGCAGCCGTAACTGGTCTTACGCTGTACATTCACATTAACTTTTTACCCTTCTAACATTGTACTACACACATAGCGGTTACACACACAGTGAAATTGCCCACAAATGCCCCGGAGCCGTAAGGAACAAATAAAATAAACAATATGCGGATGTCGGCCGCCATTTTCTCAACTGCGTACTGTCAAACTTAACTGTCTACACATTTGACATACTTTTAGGTTACAGAGCACACATCACCTGGGATTCATATTAGCTTATAAACATCTGTAGTCACATAAAAGGTGTGTAACTAACCTGAAAATATTGGGAACATTACAGAGAAATCAGCGACGCAGGACAACAGTTGCTCATTCTCCATTCACTCGGATTATGAGCTCATCTTGCTCTGCGCATCGCTAAATGTCCCAGTGTGATGCTGCTCGTGGTTACTGCCCCCCTGTGTCCATTTTATGAAATACATATCATTTTATGCTTTTTTTTTTTGTAATCTCTCATTAGTATTAAATTATATAAATCACAATAAAATGAAATACTATTGCAACAGAAGAAAAGGAAACCAAAAAGTAATTCTCTCAACAAAACTTATTTTGTGAGTGTCACATCCACCCCGACAAACAAAAATGGCTCCCGACATTTGTTACAACAAAAAAACCCTTCCATTTTTTTTCTCTTTTCTTCTAATAAACTTGTGTGGTGACTGGCATGTAATATGTGTAAGGCATGTACATTTGTGGTGCGTAAGGAGCAGGTAGGATGAACTGTCTGGTTATGTGTGGCATGAACGTTAGGGGAGGTGAGGTAATCTGTGAGGAAATAGAATCTACATGGGTTCGTATTGACGGTTGGCCCAATGACTCATAAGTGAACACCGGCCTCGGCCTCCTCTCTCTGGCCGACCTCCTAACCTCTCTGTGTGTATCTTCTGCAGGCCAAGTCATCATAGAGGGATAACTCAGTCTTTCCTCCTGTACTTGTTCAGCATGTTCATTTTGCTCCTCCTCTCCAGGTTGAGGTAGGTAAGTGACATCAGGTTGTTCACTTGCCTGTGATTCCTCTCCCACTAATTCCACTTCTCTATCCGTTGAGCTTTGTTTATCCTCTTTTTCAGGAAAGTTTTGTTCGTGCTCTCTTTCAGGTGTCTCTCGTTCATTTGGTAAGTATGAGTCCATCGGTTCGGTTTCCCTCGTCAGTAATGTATCTGGACATTCTTTGTGGGTCATGGTCAGTTTCTGTGAAGTCAGACCAGGCACTGTTGTAGGAGATGACTTTAACACTGGACTTTGCTCTCTCTCTGAGGCCGCTGATCTGTCATGTCCAACTTGATCATTTTCCATCCTGACTACAGGTGCTCTCAGCCAATAACCTCCTGTCCACTCATCCTCATCATCAGTGTCCGATATTCCATCCTTGTCAGCAGAGTTTACCCTCTGTTGAGGCTGCTTTTGCCTATGACGGGGGGTTACAACAGAGTCAGCTGGCTGTGCTGGGTTCTCAACAGGCAAGTCATTCACTAACAGCAGCAAGTTTCTGTGTATGGTTCTGTTCCTTGCATTTGGGTCTCCCTCAGGATGAATGACATATACTGGATTGTCTGAGATTTGCTCCTTCACCACATAGATCCTCTTCTCCCAGTATGAGCGTAGCTTACCGGGTCCACCTCGCTCACCCATGTTTCAAACCAGTACTCGATCTCCTTGTTTGAGGACCACGCTCCTCGCCTTTTGATCATAGTAGGACTTGTTCTTTGCACTTGATGACAGGCTGGATTTGTTTGCAATCTTGTACGCTTCTGTCATCCTTTTTGACCATTTATCCACATATCCTTTGTGTGTCACTAATTCGGTGTTTCCCAATAATCCAAACAAGAGATCCACGGGGAGACGGGGGTGTTGCCCATATAGCAGGTAATGAGGTGAGTATCCGGTGGACTCGTGGCGAGTACAGTTATATGCGTGTATCATTTGTGGCAGATGTTCTTTCCATCTCTCCTTTTCTCTGTCTGTCAGTGTCCGTAACATTTGCAACAGTGTGCGGTTGAACCGCTCCGCGGGGTTACATTGTGGGTGGTATGGGGATGTTCGTGAGTGTCCGACCCCTGACAGCCGTCCAAGGGTGCGGAAAAGGTCGTTCTCAAACTCACGTCCTTGATCATGGTGTAGACGATTTGGATAACCCAGACGAGGTATGTAGTCGTTGTATATCCGCTCAGCTGCAGTTTGTCCTGATTTATTTTTGGTTGGGTAAGCCTGAGCAAATCTGGTAAAATGGTCTATTACTACCAGAATGTTTTCATAGCCTCCTTTGCTTTTCTCCAGATGTAAGTAGTCTATGCAAACCAGATCGAGAGGGGAAGCAGAAGTCAGGCCACCCATTGGCGCGCGTATGTGTGTGGTGGGTTTCTTTTGTTTTATGCAACTGCATTTTCTTGTGACATACTCCTCTATACAGCTCTTCATGTGTGGCCAATAGAAACGTTCTCTGGCGAGATGGAGCACACGTTCTGTGCCAACGTGTCCCATGTTGTCATGGAGATGTTTTAGGGCAACTGACCGGTACTTGGTGGGTAGGACTAACTGTTTTCTTTCTGGTGTTTGGCGGTACAGGACTCCATTCTCCAAATGTAGTTGACTCCACTCATGAAGGAGCTTGCGAGTGAGCCCACTCACTGACCTTCTGACCTCATCAGTAAGAACATTATTTGTCTCTTTCAGTCTCATTATTTCCCCTATCCCAGGGTCATCTCATTGGGCTTTTGCCAGCTCTTCGTGGCTTATTTCGGCCAAGAGTGAATGAGGCTGTGGCATTACATCCGCAGAGGAGGTGTAAAGTGCAGCTATCCATGCTACCTCTTTCTCCTGGGCTGCTCTACCGCCTTCCCAAGTCGCATGCAGCACCTCCTGAGACAGCTCCTCCGTGCATGTCGCCAAATAGTTGTCAATATCGAGTGGCATGCGTGAGAGCGTGTCGGCGTCTATATTGGTTTTTCCAGGCCTGTATTTAATATTGAAGTGGAACTCTGACAATTCTCCAACCCAGAGATGTCCAACTGCATTGAGTTTTGCAGTACTCATGACGTAGGTAAACAGATTGTTATCAGTGTAGATGGTGAAATGTGGAGCATAGAAGAGATAGTCTCTAAATTTCTCACACACTGCCCACTTCAGAGCAAGGAACTCAAGTTTTCCGCTGTGGAGTCGGTAGTTCCTTTCAGCAGGTGTCAGAGTTCGTGATCCATATCCGATGACTCGCATTTTTCCACACTGTCGCTGATAGAGGATTGCGCCGAGCCCTTTCTCCGATGCATCCGTGTGTAGGATGAATGGCTCCTCGAAGTTGGGGTATGCGAGGACTGGGGGGTTGGTCAGCATACTGACAAGCCGTTCCAAGGTGCTTTGGTGATCAGCCTTCCATATGATGGGTGTTTTGGACGGAAGTTGTGGACCCTTGGACTTGCAGTGATGTGGAAGAGGTTGGGGCATGGAGGACTTAACTTGGAGCAGCTCATACAATGGCTTTGCTATTTTAGCAAAGTCCTGTATGTAGGAGCGGTAATAACTCAGGAAGCCGAGAACCCGTCGGAGGTCACCAACTGTTTGGGGTATTTTGGTTTTTAAAGCCATCACTGCCTCTAGGTCTTTGGGGTCAATTCGAACTCCCTCGGCCAACACCAAGCGTCCAACATAGCGAACCTCCTTCTGAAACATCTCGCACTTTTCTGCCCGTAGCTTCACCCCATGATGCTGCAGCGCTCGGAGGACCTTGCGAATCACCTCCACGTGGTCATTGAACGATCTGGAGTAGCACAGTAGGTCATCCAGGTACGGTATGCAGTACTCGTCTCTCAGAGAGCCTAACATCTCCTCCATGCTCCTTTGAAAAGCTGCAGGTGCATAGAAAGTCCAAACGGGATCCTTACCCATTAGTAAAGCCCCCAGGGAGTAATGAAGGCAGTGAGATGGCGTGACCCTTCTGCCATAAACCCCTGGTGGTAAGCTTTACCTTGGTCCAGTATGCTGAATATTGAGTACCCACCTAGCGTGTCTATCAAATCCTTTATTCGCGGCAGTGGGTGCCTGTCGGGTACGGTTTTTTGATTTAGGAGACGATAGTCTATGCAGAGCCGAAGAGTGCCGTCCTTCTTCCGCACACATACAACTGGGGCAGAATAGGCAGACTTCGATTTCACTATCCAACCCTTTACAAGCAGATCTTGAATGTAATCTTTTACTTCTTTAAACAGTGGTTTGGGAATGGATGTGTACGCTCTCTGCACAGGAACATCGTCATTGAGGTTGATCACCATTTGCAGATTTTGGATACAGCCAAGATCATTTCCATCCCTTGCAAAGGCGTTTGACTCCTCATGAAGCATCTTCCTAGCAGCCTCCTGCTGTTCTTCCTCCAGATGGTCGAGGTTTACAGGTGGGTCCCACAGAGGCGGATCTGAGTTGCTGACCTGAGTGGTGGTGACCTGACTGACAGTCGCTGCAGGCTTTGATTTGTCCAGGATATCTGCCTCCACAACATTTTCAACATGCTGCAGAATCCCTAGAGATGTTTTGCGTGGTATTGTGATGTCATGATTGGCGTTATTACCAATTGGAATTGTGACATAGGGCTTTGTTGGGTTCTGGATTTCAAACAAACCTGGCCCTGCATCCCACTGTCCAGATGATAGGCTATCTTCATCTGTCTCGAACAATACTAAACGAGTAGAGGCATCCATGTTTGACGGAATCCGACACCTCATCCACAACACTTGACCAGCTGGGAGCACGATATCCTTGGCACCTGTTCTTAAGCGTCCCTGCTGCATGACTGGCTTTGTTGTCTGAATAAAGTTGACGAGAGCTTCAGCTATTTCTTTGGGAACAGATATGGCATTGCTAAGAAGGCTAGCAAGTACTGGCACTAGTCTCTCTGGTTTGCCACAAATTAGCACTTCCAGAACATTAAAGCCAATCAATGGTCTATCCATGGGGTAGCTGCTGATGAGGAATGGGACACTAATGGACAGGTTGGGGTCCAAATTCCCTGGCAAGTTCACTGTAATAGCTACCCACCCATCATATGGAATGAGACTACCATTTGCTGCAATAACCTTCAGTTCCTCCCCCCCCCTAAGATCTCAGAAACTGCGTGTATACTGAGGTCAGGTAGGTACTCTTCTTTCCAGGCACGGCTGACTATACTGACCTGTGACCCAGAGTCGAGCAAAGAAGTGACTGCTAAGCCATTTAGATAGCTCTGAACTAGGGCCTTTTTCCCAATCAGGCTAGCTACAGCTCCAGCTTTAGCTACACGTGGTGACTTGGGAGGGAGTTGAGCTACTTGGTCACAGTGACTTAAAGTGCTCGTTGTTACTGGGGTTGAGGGTGAGGAGGGGTGTGTTTTGTCATTATTGACCTCACTTTCTGGTTGGGACTTATTTCCAGACTCGGTCACTAGATGTCCCTCACCAGTGCCCGATTGGAGTTTCCCTGTCTCTTTGGTCGCTTAAGACAGCCTGCTGCACGGTGTCCTTCCTCCCCACATGTGAAACAGTGTTTACAGTCTTGTCTGTCTTGTTCCACGCAGCTTGGACAACCATAGGATTTTCCCCGTCTAGATTGTGTCCTACTTTGACTGTACTGGCGCCCATTGTGAGTTAGCTGTTGTTGGTTTTGCATGGTCTCAACCAGTCTGGTGAGCTCCTCTACTTTGGTCGTGAGGTCTCTCAAAGGATCTGGTTTTGTTTGCTTTGACTTGGAATCTACACTCTCTGACTTTGTGCTAGGTGTCTTTACCACATCCGACTCGAGCTGTGCGCTGTGCGCATTCGTTACAGTCTGTCGGCGGGACCAGCCAAGCCTTTTCATTCTCTCGTTTTCTTCACTAGTGATTTTCATCACATGACGCAGAATCATCTCATCAGTGACCTCACTGTTTGTCAACAAAGGTTTGAGCTCTCTGCGTATGTCAGTGTGTTTGTGTCCAAAGCCTTGGTACACTGTATGTAGAAAAACATCTTGCACTGCAGTTGTAGAGTATTTAATGTTAGTGTCAGCCAGTCTTGATGTCAATAGGATGCGTTGTTTTAAGCCTATCACACGATAGAGGAATTGTTGTGGTGTCTCATTCTCATCCTGTTTCGTGCACATCAACTCTTGGAATAGCTCTGTGCTGTTTTTTTCCCTTAAGTGGGTTTGGAGAAATCCCTTGAGTTCAGCCACTGCCATGTCGTCTTTGTTTATCAACATTTCTTTGAATATGCCTGGCCTTATGATTTTGAGCACACCACGCACAATCTCTGAGTCGGAGAATCCTTCTTTGATTCCATCATAAATTTGCCTACAGACATTGTTGTAGCTGATATCTGAGGATTGATCACCGATCTGCCCGCCTTGCACTTTGAACTCTCTCCGTGACAGGTAACTGAGTTCCCTTAAGGGCACCATCCCCTCGCGAGCCGACTGAGAAGCAGGCTCACCCGGTGGGTTCCTGTCTGGCTGCCTCAACAGGACTGAGGATGAGGGCATATGTGTCTGTGACGGTGATGCATGTGCTGGTATACACTGTATGAGTTTCTTGCTAAGCTCCTCGTAGCTAGCGAGCGCTTTAAGCAAATCAGCGTTTGATGTGTTAGGTACATTTAACATTGTAACCTTAACCGAGCCTGAATCTGGTTCGGCAATACCACTAGGCGATGTAGTACTGACTAAAGTAGGTGTGTGTCTACTCTGCGGGTGAGTGTCTATGGTGATTCAGGGGGTGTTTGGATAGTAACAGAACCCTCAGAAAAATCAACAAGATCATCAAGCTTATCACCACTCTGCTCAGTATGTACCTCAGAATCACCCTTTACATTTAGAAATGACATAACAGCACGACATTTCACTATATCATCAATAGCATCTTTTAACATCAGCAACTGAACCATTCCCTCGTCCTCTGTTTCAAGTAACTGCTTACTGTACATAAACAAGTTAATGTGATCGTAGCATTCCTCCTGACCTCCCTCCACAAACTCTGACTGGTCCACGTCCGACACTGGATTCACCGCTCTGGCGACCCGAAGAAGCTCTTCAGCTGACAAGGTGAGAAGGCTCTTCCTAATGTCCCACACTAGGCTCTTCCTCCCACCACTCGACATGATGGCTCCTCGTCTCCTTCACGGCTGGCACACAGTTCGGTGATGGTGCAGTCAGTCTGGATCGCAGGTCTCCACTTGTCCACGATCGCAGTCCCCACAGCTGGACAGGGCTAGTTGCTGGTCAGCGTTGTCATCACTTGGCTCCCGATCCAATAGGTGGCGCCGAAGTATCCCGGACGAGCCCCCAAGAATCTGTAGCGGGTCCCAGCTAGGTCTCCGCTGGCAGATATATAGATAATCCTCTGATAGGAGTGCTCTGAAAATATTGGGAACACTACAGAGAAATCAGCGACGCAGGACAACAGTTGCTCATTCTCCATTCACTCGGATTATCTTTATTTTCAACGTCATTTTCACTTTGTATCTGCAATCATGAGTTATTTTCTGTTATTTTTGTCTGCTTGCCATTGAAGCACAGGTTATATCCACATTTGGATAACATGAAGCCATATATTCTTCAAAGGTCTGTTTTCACAAATGTATCCTCACATATTTTACAAACATTAACTTATAAAAATTTGTATGAAACCCAAAACAACCATTTTCCTTTTAAATCACAATTTTTTGGTCTATCATCAATCATATCTGCACTTCTTCCTTTAAACATCTGTCATCTTTGTCCTCTTATTAAAAGAGTATTTTTGTAATAACTACATTTTATAAGTGTTCACTTTATACAACAGAATAAATCTCATTTGCAGTTAAGCTGTATTACATTTGCACTATAAGAACACAAACTTCCATAATAAACATATCTGCCTCATAACTTGGCGCTCAGTTCGATGAACTGAATCTGTAACATTGTAATATGAACGTGCGTGCGCCCTTAAACAAGACCGCAGCCGTAACTGGTCTTACGCTGTACATTCACATTAACTTTTTACCCTTCTAACATTGTACTACACACATAGCGGTTACACACACAGTGAAATTGCCCACAAATGCCCCGGAGCCGTAAGGAACAAATAAAATAAACAATATGCGGATGTCGGCCGCCATTTTCTCAACTGCGTACTGTCAAACTTAACTGTCTACACATTTGACATACTTTTAGGTTACAGAGCACACATCACCTGGGATTCATATTAGCTTTTAAACATCTGTAGTCACATAAAAGGTGTGTAACTAACCTGAAAATATTGGGAACATTACAGAGAAATCAGCGACGCAGGACAACAGTTGCTCATTCTCCATTCACTCGGATTATGAGCTCATCTTGCTCTGCGCATCGCTAAATGTCCCAGTGTGATGCTGCTCGTGGTTACTGCCCCCCGTGTCCATTTTATGAAATACATATCATTTTATGCTTTTTTTTTTTTTGTAATCTCTCATTAGTATTAAATTATATAAATCAGAATAAAATGAAATACTATTGCAACAGAAGAAAAGGAAACCAAAAAGTAATTCTCTCAACAAAACTTATTTTGTGAGTGTCACATGACTCTACCCTCCCTGGCAACCGGGCCAATTTGGTTACCCCATGTGACTCTACCCTCCCTAGCAACCGGGCCAATGTGGTTGCGTAGGAGACCTGATTGGAGTCACTGGTCTGCCCCTCTCTTAAAAACAGATTCCACCTCAAAGGTGTGTTTTGCTGTGTGTTTTTTTCAAACTCAAATGAAGTGAGAACAGCACTCAGAGCAGACTTTACCATCAAAACCAGCACTGCTTTAAGACTTTACAATAATAGGATAGCAACAATACTTAAAACAATAAGCGCAATCCATTTTAACATGACTCTAGTCTGTTAAAATCACTTACTAACCTGGTCTTCACAGGATTTCAACTCCATAGTCATGGCGATGTAATGCCATGTAGGCGTAGATACCGGAAACTTTAGCACAATGTGAAGGGTACAAAAAATAGAGCTGACGGGACTTTGAGTTTTTGGTTTTCATCATTGTCTTTTGTTTTTGAACAAGCCGTCGCGTCATCCTTTCCTTGATCAGACGTACAGAGGAGAGGGGATGAACAACAGACTCCCCTTATAAACAGCTTCTTCATGCCTGCAGCCAAAAAAATGCTCGCTATCCGCTTATAGACTGTGGTCTATACTGATGAGTGCTTTCGATCTCAACACAGTCTTTAGTGTAAAATCCGCTCTCACGTCTGTCCCGCGAATGCTGTTTTGAACTCGCACCAGCCAGGAACCTCTGTCACATCTGCATGTATTTTGAATATTTGAATCTACTGACGTACATATGTGCCGTCCTACCAATCTAAACTCAGTTTACACATATACCTCATTTTTATGACGTTGCTTCAACTTTTGTTTTTAAACTGGAAGAACTAAATGGCTCAATAAAATGAAATTTTTCCCTTAACTGCAAACATAATGATTGCTGTCATTGTTTTTAGTGATGTGCAACCTGTACCTAACTGTTCACATCTCAAAATATTTTGGGGGGGTTTCATGACCTTTAAAAGAATAGTTCACCGCAAAATGATCACTCTCTCATCATAGTCTTACCCTTATTTCGTCTTAAACTCATATGACTTTCTTTATTTTGCAGAGAACAAACAAAGATATTTTGAAGGAGATATGATGTGAAATAATACTGTAATTTCTGTGTAAATACATTAATGTGGCTGAAGATGCGGCTTCTGACAATCTTTGTCGGTGTCCCACTCCACAACTACACTGATAAACCAAAATATTATGACCACCTGCCAAATATTATGTTTGTCCTCGGCACTGACACGATAAGGCATGGACTCTACAAGACCCCTGAAGGTGTCCTGTGGTGTCTGGCACCAAGACATCAGCAGCAGATCCTTCAAGTCCTGTAAGTTGTGAGATGGAGCCACCGTGGATCGGACTAGAACTCAATCGGATTGAGATTGAGGCCAGGACATATTGAGGCCAGAGCAACACCTTGAACTCTTCATAATGTTCCTCAAACCATTCCTGAACAATGTGTGCAGTGTGGCAGGTGCATTATCCTGATGAAAGAGGGCACTGTCAACAGGGAATACCATTGCCATGAAGGGGTGTACCTGGACGGCAACAATGTTTAGGTAGGTGGCACATGTCAAATTCACCTCCCCATGAATGGCCGGACCCAGAATTTCCCAGCAGAACATTGCCCAGAGCATCACACTCCCTCCATCTGCTTGTCATCTTCCCACAGTGCATCCTGGTGCCATCACTTCTCCAGGTGGCGGCAAACACGGACACGGCCACAAAACGGGACTCATCAGACCAGACAACCTTCTTCCACTGCTCCAAGGTCCAGTTCTGATGCTCGGGTGCCCATTGCAGACGCTGATGGTGGACAGGGGTTATCATGGGAACTCTGACTGGTCTGCGGCTACGCATTCCCATACACAGCAGGGTGCAATGCACTGTGTGTTGTGACACATTCCTCCCGTAACATCATTAACATTTTCTGTGACTTGTACCACAGTAGACCTTCTGTCGGTTCAGACCAGATGAGATAGCCTTCGTTGCCCTTGCACATCAATGAGCCTTGGGTGCCCAACATCCTGTCGCCAGTTTGTGATTTGTCCCTCCTCGGATCACTGTCAGTAGGTACTAACCATTGCAGACCGGGAGCACCCCACAAGCCGTTTCAGAGATGCTCTGACCCAATCGTCTGGCCATAACAATTTGGCTCTTGTTGCTCAGGTCTCCTGCCCATTTCTCCTGCTGACTACTGATCAGAACTGATAATTTCACTTACCATCTAATCTACCCAGACCTTGACATGTGGCCTTGTTAGGAGATGATCAACATTATTCGCTTTGGCCTAAATGTTTTGGCACATGACTGTATTTTAACGAAACATTTCAAGGTAGTGCTAAGGCTATGAAATTTGAACTTTTATTTTAGAGGAAACCCAAGTGAAGCTCTTTCAGTGTTTTTGATTACAGATTCTTACCTCTGAATAAGCAGTTTGCCCTTATGACCTGATGTGCTTATTGATCTTGGTGGTAATAATTCTGAAAGCTAATTGTCTGATTTCACACTTTACAGTGAGGATTGTTGTGCTGGGGACGAATGCTTCAGAAAACAGACGAGTGGGAAACCTGCTGTTAGGAAGAGCAGCGTTTGAGACTGAAGAACCTCCAGATGTTGTAGAGAGAGTTGGAGGAAAACACATAACAGTCATCAACACTCCAAACATCTCACAACTTCAGATGACACAGAGAGTGAGAGAGTGTGTGTGTCTGTCTGCTCCAGGACCTCATGTGATCCTACTGGTACTGAAACATGATCAGTGTTCAAGAGAAGAGAAAGAGTGTGTGGAGATGCTGCTCAACTCTTTCTCTCACAGAGTTTTTCAACACACCATGGTGCTCACCGCACAAGAGTCACACACTCACGACAATGACATTATACAGGAACTCATTCACAAATGCAACGACAGACAATTCAGACTGGAGAGAAACAGCACTCCTGCTCAACTGATGGAGAAATGTCAGGACATTGTACACAGTAATGATGGACAGCATCTGGTTTGCAAAGAAGGAGGTGAGTGTGAACGTATTCTACCAGCCCAAGAGGGAGCAGAGTCAGAATGGGATAATAGCGGCAGGCAGGAGATGAAATGATGGTAAAAAAATAAGCAGAATTTATTGAATAATCTCGTTTTTCTCAATGGTCAGTCTGACTTTGCCTGATCAACTCAACTCAACAAGTGTTATTATACAAATCAAACTCATTAAAATATAACAATGATAGAAATAATAATGATCAACCACGAATATTTCATTTAAACAGTAGAAAAATCCAGTAGTTTGCAGAGCAAATAAGTTGAACTGTGTTGAACAGAACATTAATTGACAGGTTTGGTTCATCAAATGCATATCGGAAATATATATATATACAGTATCTCACAAAAGTGATTACACCCTCACATTTTTGTAATTATTTGATTATATCTTTTCATGTGGCAACACTGAAGAAATGACACTTTGCTACAATGTAAAGTAGTGAGTGTACAGCTTGTATAACTGTGTAAATTTGCTGTCCCCTCAAAATAACTCCACACACAGCCATTAATGTCTAAACCGCTGGCAACTAAAGTGAGTACACCCCTAAGTGAAAATATCCAATTGTGCCCAAAGTGTCAATATTTTGTGTGGCCAGCATTATTTTCCAGCACTACTTTAACCCTCTTGGGTATGGAGTTCACCAGAGCTTCACAGGTTGCCACTGGAGTCCTCTTCCACTCCTCCATGATGACATCACAGAGCTGGTGGAAGTTAGAGCTCTTATGCTCCTCCATCTTCCTTTTGAGAATGCCCCACAGATGCTCAATAGGGTTTAGGTCTGGCGACATGCTTGGCCAGTCCATCACCTTCACCCTCAGCTTCTTTAGCAAGGCAGTGGTCATCTTGGAGGTTTGTTTGGGGTCGTTTTCATGCTGGAATACTGCCCTGCGGCCCAGTCTCCGAAGGGAGGGGATCATGCTCTGCTTCAGTATGTCACAGTACATATACTTATATACACACGGCAAAGTCATAAGGCTGGACAAGTGTACCATGTAGTGCGGCCAGAACTGTCTGACATGTTGCCGCTCCAAGACATAAGACATCTGCCACCTATTGTTCAAACAAGTTATTTGGGGATCTGGGGATCTCAACATGTATTGAAGCTGACTATCACACCTGGAGTCGTGAGTTTGAATCCAGGGTGCGCTGAGTGACTGCAGCCAGGTCTCCTAAGCAACCAAAATGGCCAGACACTCAGAACTATCTTTTATCACTGAGCTATCCAGGCTCCCTAATTTTCTACCCCTTGACATTTCTAAAGGTATATTGATTTAAACAGTTTAATATCGCCCACCACAAGGTCTAGGAGTTGCGTGAAGAAAATGTTCGCCTCCATTGCTTGCGCGAGTTTGACCGCTGGATTATAAATGTGTGTTTACACTGGCGTTCGCGCGAGTAACGTGAACCCGTGAGTATTCCCGCTTCTCTTCCGGAAAAGGACAGGAGGATGGGCTTCTATGACTTGGTTCATAGTAAAGTACAACCAATAGCTGGAATCAAGTAGTCACGCATATTTTCAGAACTTACCAGAAAGTCCAACTTTCTCGCTCACTTTCCTCCAAGCGATGTCTTTTATCATCCGGTCTCTGTACATGTATGACGTTGTGTCATACAATCCCGGGTGCTCACACACCGCTACAACAATTTTTTCATCCATTTGTCCAGATTTCTTCTGCTACTATGTCAGTACGTCAATGACATCTGTACAATCTCAATGCTGATAGGATTTTGCGACAATACGGCATGCTAATTTTTCACTTGAATCGAGTCGCACCATTATTTGCCGCCTGCCGCAAATTTGCGTCTATTGGCATCTTTGCATGTAATCGCGCTGTGAACGCACAATTAGAGGAAGGTTGATGCTGATAGGAAGCTGATAGGATTTAACCCTGCCACAGGATGTGAGATAGAGGGTCCACAGTTTCAGCTCTTTCTGCATCATATTCCTTATTTTTGTAATGGACACCAGACGTCCGGAGTGGATTGTGATTTATAAATATTCACACTGGAATTGTTTTGTAAAAAATTTTTAGCTGTTGCTTTGTTGCATTTCACTTTGCATATTTGCATATAAAACTCATAGATTTACTCTTTTACAGTTTCAACAGGGAGCAGAGGTGTTGTGAGGATTGTGCTGCTGGGAAAAACTGGAGTTGGGAAAAGTGCAACAGGAAACAACATCTTAGGAAGAGAAGCATTTGTAGCAGAAGAATCGCAACAGTCAATTACTAAAGAGTGTCAGAGAGAAACCGCAGAATTCAACGGCAGACACATCACTGTGATTGACACTCCAGGACTGTTTGATACTGAACTCAGTCATGAAGACATCCAGAGAGAAATCACGAACTGCATCTCAATGATACTGCCAGGACCTCATGTGTTCATTATTGTGTTGAATTTAGGACAACGATTCACTCAAGAGGAGGCGAAATCAGTGAACATCATTCAGGAGACGTTTGGGGAACACTCTTTAATGTACACAATGATACTCTTCACCAGAGGAGATGATCTGAAGAAAAAAACTATTGAAGAGTGGCTGGGACATCCTGGATCTCCTTTGATGAATCTGACTGAACAGTGTGGAAACAGATTCCATGTGTTCAATAATAACGAGACTAGAGATCGCACACAGGTTTCCGATCTACTGGAGAAAATAGACACCATGGTGACAGCAAACGGAGGCAGTTACTACTCATGTAAGATGTTCAGACAGATGGAGAGAGATCTACAAGAAAAACAATTGAACGGACTGATGGAGAGAGTCAAGCAACTGAGCAGAGAGAGAGAAGAACTCTTGACCAAACAAGAAGAAGAGAAAGAGAGAATGAAGACGATGATGGAGGACGAAAGACAGAAATTGAAAGAGAGAGAGAAGAATGAGAGAGAGATGAGAGACGAGATGAAAAGAGAACGAGAGACATTTAAATATGAATTTGAGGAAATGAAGAGAGAAAAAGAGAAAGTAAAAACAGAAAAAGAAAATCTTCAGAGCAAATATGAAACACAAATGGACAAACTGATGAACAGAATAGAGAATGAAAGGCAGAATCATGAGAAAGAGATGAAGAGAAGAGATGAGGAATTCAGTGAGAGAGAAGAACGACACAAAACACAAATGAAAGAAAAAGAGGAGCACACGATAAAGATGAGATACGAGAGGAGAAGAGAACGAGAGGAATGGGAGAAACAGAAACAGATTAGTGAAGAACAATATCAGAGACTCAGGAGAGAAATAGAGGGTCTAATAGCAGAGAACAAGAGAATAGAAAGAGAGAAAGAGGTGAAGAAGAGCTGGATTGATATACATGCTCCAGAAAAGGTGAGTTTGAGCCTTTCGTGTTTGTTGAAGTACTTTGAATTAGTACTACTAGGAACAATAGACCTCCAATGAGACCACAAGATCCAGACCCAGGGTTCTACTTTTGTAACAGCCTTTGGTGCAGAATGCATTATTACATTTTCCCTAATTGTAAGCCCAATATTCATGCCTGTGCAAAATCACAAGTGTGCATGTTTGGGATGTCTGTGCTTTCTGTGGGTGTATGTGGGCAAACTGTAGGTGTCCTGTATGTTAATCAAGCGGTGCAAAGTGCAATTTGCTATATCCTGAGAAATAGGTCATTGCACATAGACGTTTAATGTCTCCTGCACACTACACAACTTTCAAAGATGTCGGATTGTGCTACCGTTCGAGGAATTGGCAATAGGGGTGAACACATTACTAAACATTTTACTATTGAGGAATCCCCGATGACTCTGCCTGGACTCCAAATTACGTTTCCCAACAGAGTACATGCGAGAACTGATACGAGATACGAAAACAAATGCATGATCATATGTTATGCATTTCAGAATATGATGTGTATGTTTTTTAATCGCCTAAAGGCATCATATATTTTATTGGTTACAATATGAAAAAATTACAAAAGTAACTCCTACTGAAACATCTACCTATGTGCTTACCTGACCGTCCAAGAGATTTGGTAAAGTCTTCTCTTTCTCCACCAAGTTGTGGTACAGTTCAGAGGAAACATCAAATAATCACTGGTGCTCCTGCCAATATTCCACAAATTTTTCCTCCATTTCTTTGGTCCAATGAGACTTTCTTGATACCGCAGCCATGCTATGGGGCTTTTCCACTGCACGGTACAGCTCGACTCGACTCTCGTGTTCCACTTTGGATAGTACCTGGTAACTGGTACTTTATTTTGGTCGAGGTTCCAAGCGAGCCGAGCCGAGGACCAATGTCACTAAATGTGTCGTCAAAATCCTGAAGATCACTGATTGTCAGAGAGATTCGTCACTACCATCGTCACTGGATTTGCGACCCAGGACATCAACCCTCTAGTTTTAAAGTTAGCAACTGCAATAGCAGTATCATTTATTCACACAAATTTAAAATTGTAAAAAGAAATGGCTGTGCACAAAACCATACTGTGGTCAATAAACGAGGTGCTGATGTTCCTCTCTTTAGCGACGAACGAAACGAGAAAGTCTTTCAGGAAGTGTCTCAGTTGTTGGCCGCACAGCTGAGACACGCTACCACCGGACCTCCCAACAGTGTAGGGAAAAGTTAAGAAAAAACGTAAAAGTGACTACAGAACTATCAAGGAAAAGTGGAAGTGGTTCGACCAAATGAACGCTGTAAAGGGGTTAATGGAAGGAGGAGGCGAGAACCGGCTTGACAATAGAAATAATATTTTTAATAAAGAACTTAAACAAAAAGACACAAACACACACATATGATGGACAGCTGCCCGTAAATGCTCTCTCTCTCTCTCTCTCTCTCTCTCTCTCTTGCAACACCATCCGCAGTCGGCCTCTAGCCCTCTTGGAGGTTTGATTAGCCTGATAAAGGTCCGGGTGTGTAGAATCACAACCCAGCCTGGCCCTCCACACTATCACATTCCTCCCTAGTTCTCTCAGGCCGGGGAGCCCCCGGCATGACGTAAACCCCCCCCCCCCCCCCCCTCTCTTTTCTTGGGTGAGGGCATGCCATTCGCCCCGTCTGCCGTCAGGTCATCCCCGCCTTCCTGAATCTGGGGGGGGGGGGGGGGGGGAACAATAATGGATCTGAGGCAGTCCTCTAGCCCCAGAAGGGGTCTCCCCCGCCCCTGGCAGCAGTTCTCCTGCTCCAGGCGGTTGGCCTGCAGCCCCTCCTCACTCGTGATCAACAGTCCTCTCTTAACCCCGCCGCATTTAGGGGCTGGTAGGAGTCTCACCACACCCCTGGCCACATCCCTGACCGCTCCCGGATGTCAGCTTGGAGCCCATTCTCCCCTCGTGGTCGGCGGCCGTTCCTCCACTTCCAGGTGGCCAGGCTCCTCCGTCCCCCGGCAGATGGCCCCGGCTGCTCCGTTGGGGTGGATGATAGCGGCTAGAACTCCACCACGGCGTATCCCTCCTCCTTCCTGGATTTCGGCACCAGTGTAAAGGTATTAATGGAAAGGAGGTGGCGAGAACCAACTGGACAATATAAATTATATTTAAATAAGAATTTAAACCAAAAGACACAAACACCTTCATATGATGGACGGCTGCCCGTAAATGCTCTCTCTCTGTCACACTACCATCCACAGTCAGCCTTTATCCCTCTCAGAGGCTTGATTAGCCTGATAAGGGGCCAGGTGTGTAGATTCACGACCTGGCCCCACTCTCTGCCCTGTCTCAGACTCTATCTAGACCGGCGAGCAATGGGAGAGATGAGAGTGCCCTGGACTCGGCCACGGCTGGTCCACGATAGATGATGGTACTGATTAACTCTATATTCTGCTTGAACGCTTCTCTTTATTTAGTTGACAGCTACTGGAAACTATGGCGTAACTATGACAATCAGCCTATAATCCCACCCATGTTGAGGCGGCATTAAACAGCAGTGGAAAAGCAAGCTCAGAAAATTAAAGTGAGTCGAGTCGAACTGTAATGTGCAGTGGAAAAGTGCCAATAGTTGAAGTTCTGATACAGGTACATTAGGACTCCTCTCGCTGAAACGTCCCATGCCCCATTTCTTGCTCTCTCATTGGCTGTAGATCAACGCTGCAGTTGTATTCAGTCAAAACACATTTCACATTGCGTGATTTGGAGTCGCAGACAGGTCCAGATATTTAACATGCTAGATATCTCGCTGACATTGGCGATGTGTCAGAGCTTCTCTCAGATCGTGTCTTTGATATTTCATACACTGCGTTCGTCATTCACAGGACCGAGCTCTGATTTGCCCAGGATTTCGGCAAGTGAAAATCGGGCCTAGTGTAAATTCGGCATTAGAAGCATGTTTATTCTCAGTGCAAAGTCTAAAATCAGTTCCTGCACTTGCAGTTTTCATATCCTATGACATTGGTTGATTTAAACCCGGAAAACGAGAATAGTGCAATAATTTTATAAATTACCAATTTCCTCCTAAAATTTAAATAAATCGATGCTAACATTGTCTTCAATAATTTGCAACACATACATATCTCTTGACATCTCAGAAAATGTTGTTTAGTGTTTCATGACTCTTTAATTAAAGAAACATATAAGAATTATACATTAATGTAACAGGTAATGGTTGGGCAAGGAGGAGGCACGAACTGGCTGAACAATCAGCATAAACTTTTAATCCATAAATTAACTTAAAAAATTTACTTAAACATAAATAGACACACATG
The DNA here is from genome assembly GCA_032164185.1 of Moxostoma hubbsi. NCBI lineage: Eukaryota > Metazoa > Chordata > Actinopteri > Cypriniformes > Catostomidae > Moxostoma > Moxostoma hubbsi. The sequence continues at coordinate 50,549,389 of JAVLUX010000007.1, read as the reverse complement.
CGACGTGGCCACATGCGTCTCTCTCTCTCTCTCGAACCAGTGTCTCCAGCAGCTCCTATATCTTGCTCTCACGCTGATCAGCTGATTCAGTGCCGCCCATGTTCCATCACGGCCCAGCCACGCCCTCCCTGTCACACTCCTCCCCCGCCTGATTCACTCCTCCCCTGCCTGATGCAGAATGGACCACAAAACAATGCCACGTTAGCAGATAAGGACAGCGAACACACTTCCTATCTCTGGTGGGGAGACGCTGCCCTTCCGTGCTTTTTGTCAGCTGGTGGTCCACCCTGCCTCATGCAAACCTGGGGAAGAGATGAGGGGAGGCATGGGGAAAGGGAAAGCAGGAGACAAAGAGAGGAGAGAAAGAGAAGAACTTGCTCGTTGGCTCTGGTCCCTGGCGGACAGAACCACTCCACCCCTTCTTGACAGCCGGCCGCGTTTCCTCCAGCTCTCGGCGGCCGGCAGTAACCCCTTCGTCCCCAGACAAATGCTCTCCTGGCAGATGGTAGCGACGAGGACTATGCGGCAGCACATCCCTCCTCCCTCCCTGGTTTTGGCACTATTGTAGCAGGTGGGCAAGTAGGAGTTGGGAACTGGCTGAACAATCGATTTATACTTTTAATGCATAAATTAACAATGAACTTAAACATAAACAGACACACATGCAACACAGCCATGTACATCTCTCGAACTGGCATCTCTGGCCACCCCTTATCTTGCTTTCCCTTTGATCAGCTGATTCAGCACCAGCCGTGCTCCATCACGGCCCAGCTACGCTCTTCTCCTCATCACAATTACATAACAGTGACTAATGAAGGAGCCACAAAGCATATTTTAAGCATCCCGTAACACTATCAAGTAAGGAGCTGAGACACAGGAGAGCAGGATTAGAGCCAACAGTCCCAGAGAGGCCAATAATGCACACATCCAACACATACAGTACATTGCAGTCCAATGCAGCGCAGGTGACATACAGAGCTGGTGATTCATTGCATACAGCCCCTATACACTTCCAAATTCTTATGAATAGGCTGTCTTCATTTATATCGACATGCATGACAGGAAATGGAATGTAAAACAGGATGCAAACTGGACAGTGCAATAATCATAGAATTAAATTGCACTTTACCCAAGCCATTAGTGATTTGCACCACAAATGCTTCATCCGAAACAACGTACTGCCACAGTATGTACTATATTTAATGAGGGATGCACTTATCTGCGAGCAAAATGTGAAAACTATCTACTTTGGTTTTGTTAAACAAGCACTATTCAAGCATGAGGAACAATTATCATGGTTTATATACACGTCCGCCTCACGATTCACCACCGTTCCTTTAAATCAAGTGTCCCCCCCTGAGGGATTATAGGATCGTTAAGTGTCCAGCCGATCCGCACTTCAAAATCTCGCCAGAAATATTAGGTCATCCGGGTATTTCTCGCGCACCGCTTCATGAATTCTGTGGATTCAGACATACTACCCCTACTATACTGTTTTTGGCATACTATATAGTCGGGGAGTATGAATATTCAAACGCATCAACAGTTTTGCCAACCCACTTGCATCTAGACTTAGCTTGGCTGAAAATACAGAAACTTCATGGCCATGCCCATTGACTTTCTGTATATGGCTTATCACGAAGAGACAGTGCTCTTGAAATGAGACCCAAAGTGTTCTCAAACTTTTCTCAGTGCTTTGTGTTGTTTTCAGTTCTCTGAGGTTGCAGCATACAGGAGACTAGAAACAGAGTACACAAAGTGGTCCTGGAGTCTTCGCAGTGCCATGATGGAAACTGAGAACAAGCTACACAACAAAATAGAAAAAGAAGCAACATATTGGGTTGAGGAAACACATGTTCAAAGAGAACTGAAAGAGAAAACTGAAGAAGTGAAAAACTCAATGTCTGAGTTCTTTGAGAAAGACAAAGATGCTGATTTAATAATACAGTGGAAAGCTTCGTTTGAAATCAAAATCAAAGAGCTTCAGGAAAACATTGTGAGAGAAACGATGAGGAAATTGAATGAGATTCTAAAGCAGCGAGACCTGAAAAAGATTGACGCTAAGAGGACACATCATGAATTCATTCTCTTTGAAAAATGCAAAGAACTTGCCTTAAAACTCAAAGACAAAAAAAATGATGAAGAAACCCTGATGATAGAGTTTGATTGCTTCTGGAAAGAGTGTGTGGATGAGATCATCAGAGACACACCCCTAATCGAAGACATTGACATATTAAAAGATGTGAAAATACTCCTCAGTGAAATCTATTCAAGAGCTTCGGTAGACTTCTGGAAGGAGAGCAGAGATGTTTTATCTGTGCAGAGTTATTCAGATTATGTACAATTTAAGAAATCAAGATCTTTTCATTATCTCTCCAGAGAAGCTAAAGAGAAGGCTAGAGTTTCTCTGTCTAATGAGGATGAAGCCCAGATAAGAGCTTTAGTCAATGACATTGCTCAGCAAACAGACAAAATGATTGTGTCTGTTAACATTGCAAAGACGGGCTACAACATCAGGTACATTCATGAACTCACAGGATACATCAAGGCAAGATTAAAACAACACGAGAGAGCAAAAGTCACGTATGAGTTCAAGAAGGAACTCTTCGTGGAATTGGTTTATTTAATCTGTAAGAGAGCAAACAAGACATTTGCTGACAAACACAGACTGTTCAGAGAAGCCAATGATCCTGTAATATATTTTGAGGGGAAGAAAGAAGAATACTACGGGATTTTCCAGAAGTATTGTCACGGCATAACGTCAGCTGCGATATGCAGTGAGATCATCTGTCGGAAACTGAAAGTGCTCATTGAGCAGACTGTCTACAGAAACACTGCCAGACGTTTGGCAGATGAAATGACAACAAACTGTGAATCACTGAATGGAAACAGATCTTATCTGGAGAAACACATCCTGAAGACACTGGCAGAAAAAGAGCATTTTGACTCATACATGAACTACATCTGTAATCCCAGAGATCACTTCAAGAGCTTCATCAGAGATGAAGTCCGTCAGTACATCACTGATCAGTTCAGTGTCAGTGTTCTTCCCAAGATGGAAATGAGCATGAAAGTCCTGCAGCAGAAGATCGTGGAAGCAGCTCATGAATCTACTGAACATGTTCAAGTGAACAGTGGAGATGTTGATTTGTGGTTGAAGTGTTTCAGACAGAAGCTCTCAGATGTGCTGATATTCTCTGAAAGAGACCTCAGCGGAGTGAATCATGATGATGTCGATGATTTCAACCTTCTGGAGGATGTGATAAGAAAAAAACTTCCTTCTATAATGTCTGATATAAACAGCGAGTTCTGTCCGGGATCGTTTTCAGTAAAGCTGGACTATAAATACAGACCAGATGAGATTCTGATTGATCACTTCTGTCAGTGCTGTTGGGTTCAGTGTCCTTTCTGTAAAGCCACATGCACGAACACAATAGAGGACCATGATGGAGATCACAGCGTTCCTTTGCATCGAGTGGATGGAATTAATGGAATATATTACAGAGGAACAACAAACCTATCGAATAGCATCTGCACAACTGAAGTAGCAAGCGATCAATCGTTTAATCCCAAAGACGCGGGTCACAGAATCCACGTTAGAGAGTACAGAAGAGCCGGTGGAGATTATGCCGAATGGAGCATCACTCCTGACCTCTCTGAGCTGCCGTACTGGAAGTGGTTTGTGTGCAGATTCCAGAAAGATCTTGAGAAGTACTACAATAAAACCTTCCAGGGGAGAGGAGAGATTCCAGATGAATGGAGAAAATTCTCAAAACAAGAGGCTGTTGAGAGTTTAGATAAATACATCTAATGGAGGATATAAAGGATGAGACTTTTAGCTTGTCTCAGTTTCGAGGTTTCATAGTGGTTAAAGCTCAAGAGTTGTTAATCAGAAATGGTTCATTTCATCCCAGCGACTGGTGAGCAATGAACCAAGACTCTGAAGCTCAGATAACTGAAAAGGGACCGAACCTTTAATTATTGAAAACCTTTAATCACAAGATTATGAGTTTGATTTCCAGAGAATGCACATACTGATAAAATGGATATATACTGTAAACACATAGTTTGTCAAATGCATTAAATATATGGATGTGGTGTCTCTGCATCATCTACTGTATTTGCAGATTAACCTGTGATGTAAATGTATTTAGCACTGTATAAATATCACATTCAAATGTCAAAACTCGCATACATAATACATTACTGTGTAACAAACTGTTTTTGTGTTTTTAGGAGTGTTATCTCCTAAATGCTAATGCCTCAAAAGTATAGAAAATGGCTATTATTCCCCACAAACTTTGCTTTTGTGACCAGTACAGTGATATTTCATGAATCAGCCCCCAATTGTAGTCTCCCATCATGTTCTTGTTATACTGTCCTTGGTAGCGGTGTTCAAATTCCAGTATATCCTGATGGAAGTGCTTGCCTTGCTCCTCCAATTACGCTCACATGTTCTCCTTGAGTTTATCAAGATGAGCATCAAGGATATAGACTTTGAGGGAATTCAAAGGTGGACCTGAGGAAAGGAACCCATCCTACCCCAAACAAAAAGATCTCATCGACTTGATTAGAGATCTTGGTCTCGCCAAGTCCAATGCCAAGCTTTTGACATCTAGGCTCAAGCAGTGGAACTTGTTGGATGAAAGTGTGTTAGCTGCAGATCAGAGGAAGCGTCACCAACCTTTTTCCAGCTTCTTCACCCGTCAAGATGGGCTCTGCTTCTGCCACAATGTGACCCCAGTCTGTTCTAGGCTATCCGAATCGCCTGTAACCAGAATGAGTGACGCTTCTTCATTGACAGCTCATCCAGGAGCCTCAAAGCCGTGCTGCTCCATAATGGTAACAAGTACCCGTCTCTTCCCCTGGCTCACTCGGTGCACCTCAAAGAGGATTACAACAGTATAAAGACCTTGCTGGGCGCCTTGAAGTGTGAGGAGTATGGCTGGGAGGTCATAGGAGACTTAAAAACGGCGGCATTCCTGATGGGTCTCCAAGGCGGGTTTACCAAGTTTCCCTGCTAACTTTGCCTTTGGGACTGCAGGACGCACTACCACAGGCAGGACTGGCCACAGCGGACCAAGTGCAGGGGCTGCTTCTGCTAAGGTTGTAGAGCGAGTCAGCCACTAATCACAGGGTTGGTGGTTCGATTCCTGGCACACATGACTCCACATGCTGAAGTGTCCTTGGGCAAGATACTGAACCCCAAGTTGATCCCAATGGCAGGCTAGCGCCTTGCATGCAGCTCTGCCCTCAGTGGTGTGTGAATGGGTGTGTGAATGGGTGAATGAGTCACAGTGTAAAGCACTTTGAATACCGCTAAGGTTAAAAAGGCGCTGTATAAGTGCAGACCATTTACCATTCTCTGTGGGGAGGAACGACGTCAAGTGGGAGCCACTTGTGGACCCCCGGAAGGTGCTGATGCCACCACTGCACATCAAATTGGGCCTTATGAAACAGTTTGACAGAGCTCTAGATAAGGAGTCAGTAGCCTTCAAGTAGTTTCAAGACTTCTTCCCTAAGCTGTCTTAGGTCAAAGGTCAAAGCCAGTTTCTTCATCGGACCATAGATAAAGAAGGATTATGGATTCATATGTTGTTTTTTTCGAACTTTATGTGAACGAAAAGACACAAATTCGCCTGTTTTATCATTGGAAATAGGTAAATATAGAAATATCACTGTCCTGGTCACAAAAGCAAAGTTTGTGGGGAATAATAGCCATTTTCTATATGTCTGAGGCATAAGCAATTAGGAAATAACACTTACTACCCAGGAACAAAAACTGTGTTAAACAGTGTTATCTGCTAATAATCTTGTCTTTTTGCATTGTGTAGTCATTTGAAGAAAAGAAGATCTGTTTATTTTCTGATGGGTATTATTACTTGTTATTAATATAAAGGTGTTACAAATGCAACAATACTGTAAAACTCTAAACTTCTTCTCTTAACTCTACACTTGACCTATCTGTGTTTTATTATTATGTCTGACTTTATTTAGACATTAGTTACTGAAATAAAAACAAGCAAGTCTCTAGATAGATATGGCTCAAGTCTATGGGGTTAATCTGAAATCTTAGAAAAGCAACTGAACACTGTTGTGCATTTATTTTCTTTTTCTTTAAATCTTCTGAAGATGTCAGAGGGCGGCTGTGGCTCAGGTGGTAGAGCGGGTCGGCCATTAATCGCAGAGTTGGTGGTTTGATTCCCAGCCCACATGACTCCACATGCCAAAGTGAACTTGGGCAAGACACTGAACCCCAAGTTGCTCCCGATGGCAGGTTAGCACCTTGCATGGCAGCTCTACTGTGTGTCAAGTCAAGTCATTTTTATTTGTATAGCGCCTTTCACAACACACATCTATCAAAGCAGCTTTACAGAAGATCAGGCATTAACAGATGATACAACTGTAATGTCTATAATGTCTAGGAATCATCATTGTGTAATTTGATAAAATATGATTGTTAATTGAGTTTAAAAATAAGTAATTAAATAATAATTGTATTTATAACCCCAGTGAGCAGCTGAAGGCGACTGTGGCAAGGAACACAAAACTCCATAAGATGTTGATTAATGGGAGAAACCAGACTCACTGTGGGGGCCAGTTCCCCTCTGACTAACCCCACCCTAACGCTAAACCAGACTCACTGTGGGGGCCAGTTCCCCTCTGACTAACCCCCACCCTAACCCTAAACCAGACTCACTGTGGGGGCCAGTTCCCCTCTGACCAACCCCACCCTAAACCAGACTCACTGTGGGGGCCAGTTCCCCTCTGACCAACCCCACCCTAAACCAGACTCACTGTGGGGGCCAGTTCCCCTCTGACTAACCCCACCCTAACCCTAAACCAGACTCGCTGTGGGGGCCAGTTCCCCTCTGACTAACCCCACCCTAACCCTAAACCAGACTCACTGTGGGGGCCAGTTCCCCTCTGACTAACCCCACCCTAACCCTAAACCAGACTCACTGTGGGGGCCAGTTCCCCTCTGACTAACCCCACCCTAACCCTAAACCAGACTCACTGTGGGGGCCAGTTCCCCTCTGACTAACCCCACCCTAACCCTAAACCAGACTCACTGTGGGGGCCAGTTCCCCTCTGGCTAACATCATGAATATAATGTAAATATTACTTATGTATAGTGCAAGTCATGTTTTAAAATTGTTAAGCTAAGTAAGTGTTAAGGGTCAATGTTTATACAAAGATTTAGTTTGTAGACTGTAAGATTAATGATTAATGTCTTTGAAGTCCATCCTGGATTAACTGCAGAAGTTCACATAGATGCAATTGTCCTTGTTAATTGGCTGATGAAGGCTTTTGTTGGCAATTGTTAGTCTATGTAATCCATTTCAAAATCATAATCCATCAATAGACTGAGGTGATGCAGGCAGAGATCAGTGAGGTGCATCACAGTTCAACCTGGCAGGTAAATTCGGTGAGGTTCGATGTGGTCCATATATGTGTGTCCAGATTTGAAATCGATCTATAATTAGCCAGTTCTCTCAGATCAAGTTGTGGCTTCTTAATAAGCGGTTTGATAACTGCCATTTTAAAGTTTCTGGGGACATGTCCTAAGCATAGCGAGGAGTTAATAATATCAAGAAGAGGTTCTGAAATTACAGGAGATACCTCTTTTGAGAGCTTAGTTGGTATATGATCTAATATACATATTGTGGCTTTTGATGTTTCGATAAGTTTTGTTTGCTCTTCATGACCTATGACAGAGAAGGATTGAAGTTGCACGTGAGAAAAATGATTACTTACTGTTTTCTGAGGTGCCGTGACAGATGATTGCATAATTCCATTATTGATTATTTCAATTTTATCTGTAAAGAAATTCATGAAGTCATTACTCTTGTGCTGCGACGTAATATCTGGTTCTGTTGAGGCTTTATTCATAACTAATTTAGCCACAGTAGTGAATCAACATCTAGGATTGTTGTGGTTATTTTCTATGAGTTTACTATAATATGCTGACCTGGCAGCTTTTAGTGCCTATCTGTAGCTACACTATACTTCCACATGCTCTCCATTTTCCGAGCTGCTCTCTTGAGAGCATGAGTGTGATCATTGTACCATGGTGCAGGGCTTATTTCTTTAATTTTCTTTAATCGAAGTGGGGCGACAATATCAAGAGTGCTAGAGAAGACTGCATTTATATTTTTTGTTATTTCATCAAGTTCTTCTGGGCTTTGGGGTTTGAGTGTATGAGATAGATCTGGAAGATTATTAGTGAAGCTATCTTTAGTGGTTGAAAGAATAGTTCTACCTGAATGATAGCGTGGTGTAGATTGAGTAACATTAGCTGATTGCATTGGCGATGAGTTGATCCTGTTACAAGAGAGTTGAGAATATCAATAAATGCTAATCCCAATGTATCATTTTCATTATCTATGTGAATGTTGAAGTCACCAACAATTAAAGCTCTATCTACAGTAACTACAAGATCTGATAAAAAATGTCCAAATTCTCCAAGGAAATCAGAATAAGGCCCGGGTGATCTATACATTGTAGCAAGGAAAAAAGACGACAGAGATTTTTTATTTATATCTGACGGTGTCACATTAAGCATTATTAGCTCAAAATACATAAACTGATATTCTGAACACCAAAAACTTCACTTTAAATTGTAGCAACACCTCCTCCTCGACCCTTCAGACGAGGCTCATGTTTATAACAATAACCTGGGGGAGTAGATTCATTTAAACTTAATATATTCATCCGGTTTAAGCAGGTTTCAGTCAAACAGAGTGCATCCAATCTATGATCTGTGATCATTTCATTAACAGTTAGTGCTTTGGTAGAAAGAGATCTAATGTTTAGTAGCCCTATTTTTATATGATGTGTATTTTTTATTTGTTTATTTTGTTCAAGTTTGACATTAATCAAATTTTTTGTAAATGATTTAGTGAGGGTGTTGTGTTTGGTAGTTCGGGGAACAGACACAGTCTCTATGAGATATCTAGGTGATACAGTCTCTATGTATTGTAGTTTATGTGACCTGTGTGATGTCTCAAGGCAGCTAGCAGATGTTCGGATTAACCAGTTTGTCTGCTTACTGACCTGGGCTCCATTTAGTCAAATACTATCATTATTAAGACTATGAGCCAAATTACTAGAGAGGAGAGCGGAACCTTCCCTGGAGGGATGGTGTCTGTCTCTCTTTAGCAGGTCAGGTCTACCCCGAAAACTCTTCCAATTGTCTATAAATCCTATTTTATTCTTCAGACACCACTCAGACATCCAGCCATTCAGTGACACTAATCTACTATAAACCTCATCACCATGACTCGTCACCACTCTAAATTTACCAAATTAAACCCACCAAACACTCACAATTCAGTGTTTAATGACAGATTACAGTGTTTACATTTACATTTATGTATTTGGCAGATGCTTTTATCCAAAGTGACTTACAGTGCACTTATTACAGGGACAATCCCCCCGGAGCAACCTGGAGTTAAGTGTCTTACTCAAGGACACAACTGTGGGGATCGAACCAGCAACCTTCTGATTAACAGTTATGTGCTTTAGCCCACTACGCAACCACCACTCTGTTTGCATGTAATACATATCACTTGTGTTCTAATCTTCGATGAATGTACTGCAGAATGTGTTTTAATAGCCAAACACTACAGTTCTTTGGTTCACAGAGAGGTGCCTATCCAGATGTTAGAGAGAGCTTTACTGTAAGTTCTTTTTGAAAGTGTTTTGTTTCCTGAAGCCAGTGAACAGAAATCCTGAATTTGCTGTTTGACCTGTTAACAAACACACCCACAGATCATCAGAAACTCCATCCTCATGAAACACTTACCAGGAAGTGACTGTCTTATTATTTCTCTCTTTACTCTCATACTGATTATGTTCTTTATTCTTGGAGTGATCAGTGCAGAACGAAGGGAAAGACTTTCTAAAAGGATTCTTGTGAAGTTTGTTTCAGAGTCGACAGCAGATCTTTGGTGATTCTGATGATTATTCATTATTGAAAGCAACATTCAGAGATTGAAAGTAAAGTTCAGATCGTTGGAGCTTTTACAAACAGTGAAAATGGATTCACTATCTGTGGAAGAACTTTCTTGTCCCGTGTGCTGTGAAATCTACAAGAATCCTGTTCTTCTGTCGTGTAGTCACAGTGTGTGTAAAGAGTGTCTTCAACAGTTCTGGAAAACCAAGAGAACTCAGGAGTGTCCCGTCTGCAGGAGAAGATCTTCAAAAGATGAACCTCCTCGTAATCTGGCATTGAAGAACTTATGTGAGATGTTTGTGAAGGAGAGAAATGAGGAGGAGATCTGCAGTTTACACAGAGAGAAACTCAAACTCTTCTGTCTGGATGATAAACAGCCGGTGTGTTTAGTGTGCAGAGATTCAGAGAAACATGTCAATCATAAATTCAGACCCATCAGTGAAGTTATTTCATCTCACAAGGTACGACAAACTTCTCTTGATTCATTTACAAAGAAGGTTCAATTGCTTTAAACATCGAAATCAGAACATTCATGTACACAATATTTTCCTGAAGCATTTTAATATGTATTACACACTTAAGCAATATAACATCACAAGAGTGCGATATGTCCCTATATCAGCACTGCTGTGATTCGCTGCAGGTCGAGTGTCGTAGGTAATTAAAGCAGTGTTGATTTATGGCCATATTGCATGATTGCGAGTGTGTTATTCCTTATATTCAACAGTTCAATGAACAAGTCAATTTAAAAAAAATATAGGAAAAACAGAACGGTCATAAAAACACATTTGTGTTACACACTTCTATCTTATGCGGTGGATCAGAATCTGCTGTTGCTGGTTCAAAACACACAATGTGTCCAAACCTCCTTTAGTCATCAAAAAATGTGTGTCTGAGAGAGAGAGAGAGAGAGTCTCTGTGTGTGTGTGTGTGTGTGTGTGTGTGTGTGTGTGTGTGTGTGTGTGTGTGTGTGTGTGTGTGAGAGAGAGAATTTGAATTTTAACAAGACTTTTATTACAAAAAAAAATTAAAATCTCCTATTCACCATACACTCTTACACCTCAGTATAAAATAGTAAAAAAACTCACAAAGTATGCATAAAAATCAATTCACCCTCAAAAACATAGCACAGAGCCCCATTACAACACCAAATACATTCAAATGAGAGAACATCATCAATAGACTTATAATAATGAAAATCAACCATAACTTGATTTCACCAGGTTAGAAAACAAGGCTACTATATTCTGATTTATATTTTTTTCTACTTTCTTTTTCCTACTTAAATAAATGGCCAGTTTTGCTTGACCTAGAACAAAATTCAGAAGTTGACAAACAAATCTTTTTTTCCTCACATATTTGCACCCCAAAATAAATGTCTCCAGAGAAAAGGTCTCATTACAACTCCTAAAAACATCACCTACAACTAAAAATAAATGTTGTAATCTATAACAATTCATGAAAGCATGAAAAATGGTTTCTCTATTAGAGCAAAATGGGCATGTAGAAACAACCTCAGTGTTTAAAACTGAAACAAAAGCATTAACTGCGACAGCACCATGAAGAATTTTCCATTGCAAGTCACCTGTTCTCTTGGTCAACGGTGGTTTATAAAAAGATCGCCACTCAGGTTTTTTGCTTTCATCCAGTTTAAAAACATCACGCCAGGGAGTATCAACTCTTACATTTAAAACTTTTTTGCTAAACACCAAAACACAAGACCTGTACAAAGATTTGCCAGTACTTAAAAAAAAGTCTTTACACAGAGATACAGCATTTTTGAAGAAAGGGGAAGTAATCCCTTCAACATTTATCAATAAAAACAAACAAGGAAAAGAGTCTTCGGGATTCAAAACACAAGGAACCTTCACAATATTCTGTTAACAAATCTATTTCAGTTGTTTTAAGGGCAGTTTTCCATTTCATGAGCAACTGGGTAACCAGACGAATGGACCTGATTCCCAAGTGTTGAGCTAGAGCTGTTTCGTCCTTAAAATCCGGTCCTACAATGTTCAGTAGCTGATTCAGTGTAATAACATTATGTCCAATCAGCACACTATTAAGTCCAGGAAAACAGGAACTGTCCGTAAGATCCAACCGAGAGCCATAGATTAAAGGCTCCTCCAGTAACCAGAAAAGAGAAGGTGAGTTTTCTGGTCGTTGAACAACAAAGAGACTCCAAACTTTAAAAATATTCTTATAAAAAATTGGCAACGTGGAGGTGTCCAGTTTTAAGGGATCCATCAAAAAAAGTGCTTTGTCCAGTCCCAATCCTGCAAAACTACGTAAAATCAGGCATGAAACAGCACGCCAGTTACAATTCGATGGTCCATCCAACAGTCTTTTCACAAACTGCAGGCGAAAGGTTGCAATTCTGCTTTGCAGATGTATTAGACCTTGACCACCTTCCTCTTTAGGCAAAAACAATACATTTTGTGGGACCCAATGTAATCTATCCCAAAAAAAGTTTACCATGATTGCCTGGATTTTTAAAAGCAGTTGCACGGGAGGATCTACACAGGCAAACTTATGCCATAAGGAAGACGCCACCAAATTATTAACAATTAAAATGCGTCCTCTATATGACAATTTTGGAGACAAAAACTTCCATTTATCTAGGCGTCCTTTGACTTTTTCAATTAAACCTTCCCAGTTTTTCTGTACTATTGTCTTATCTCCCAAAAATACCCCCAAATATTTAAAACCATCTTTTCCCCAATGTAAACCAGCAGGGAGTCCTGGTTTCCCACTTTTCCAGCTTCCTATCAGTAGTGCTTCTCTTTTATTCCAATTTATATTAGCAGAGGACAAAACTTTAAAATTTCCAAGCAATTCAGATAAAACCTGTACATCACTTTCCTTACTAATCATAACTACTATATCATCAGCATAAGCTGATAATACAAAGTGACCATTGCAATTTGGCAAAGATATACCTTGAAGTCCCATTCTTATTTGCTGTAATAAAGGCTCTATGGCCAGAGAATAGAGCATACCAGAAAGGGAACACCCCTGTCTAATACCTCTACAAGCTTCAAAAGGAGCACTCAAACCACCGTTAACCTTGAGAATGCTCTGAACGTCACTATAGAGAACTTTCACCTGATCTATACATTTTTTGCAAAAGCCAAAGGCTTCCAAAACTCTCCATAAATAAGTGTGCTCAACGCGATCAAAGGCTTTCTCTTGATCCAAAGATAATAAGCCACAATCCAAATTTAAACTCTTAGAGACATCAAAAAGATCTCTAATCAGGGAAACATTATCAAAGATTGACCTCCCGGGGACACAGTATGTCTGGTCAGGATGAATTACCTGGTCTATAACCTCTGCCAATCGATTAGCTAAAGCCCTAGAAAGCAGCTTGTAGTCACTGCACAGAAGGGAGACCGGCCGCCAGCACTTGATGTCTGTCAGATCACCCTTCTTGGGTAGGAGAGTCAGGACTGCTCTACGCAACTCAACGGCAGTAGCCCTCCAGCTAAACTGTCATTCAGTACCTCTAGCAAATCCTCTCCAATCTCTGACCAAAAAGACTTGTAGAAGTCAACAGGCAGACCATCAATCCCTGGTGCTTTTCCAAGCGCCATACCTTGGACGGCCTTAAACAGTTCCCCCATGGTCAAGGCACCTGAAATCTTTGCGTTGACTTCCTCTGCCACTTGAGGAAGATTATCAAAAAAAGCACTGTCATCCCTATAATCTGGACCCAGTTCATTTTTATAAAGAGACTGATAAAAAGTAGCTGCTCTCTTACGAATGTCTATGGGGTCAGTCAATATGGTTTCAGATTCAGAACGTAAAGCATGAATGACTCTGTTCTGTCCATTTTGCCTTTCTAAACTAAAAAAAAGCTTGACAGTGCATCCATCTCATTTATGCTTAGAAAGCGTGACCTGACCAGAGCACCCTGTGTTTTAACCCCTAAAAGGTCAGATAACTGAGTCTTCTTATTTTTTATGAGAGACTCCACATCACTTTGATTTCCAGGCAAGTGAGTCAATTCTTGCAGTTTCAAAATCTCAGTCTCTAAGGTGTTCAATCTCAGGGTTACCTCTTGTTGTGAACTTATTCCTTCTAAAGTGTAGGAAACTCAGAAGCGAAGACCAGGAGACGTTGGGATATCTTTCAAGCAGGTTTCTTTATTGAGAACTCGCTGTGTGTCGCTGTAGTCATCCCAATCTAGTCTGAACTAAGGGAACTTTACGTTGCAATTTATATACATTTAGGGGGAGGGATTTACATTGTGATGAACAAAGCATGCAAATGAAGTAGCCGTTCGCTCGATACTAAACTTTCCCCACCCATGCTCTCATACAAAGGGTGAGAGTCTCAGTACTCTGAAACAAGACTGGCAGGAATCTCGTGCTTAACAGATACTATGGTATTGGAACCTAAATTAAACATTTAATAAATTTGTAACACAACACTCTCTAGTGACATTCTGAGAGTATTGTTGGCATAACTGTTTTATCTGAACTTTCCCAAAGTCCCACCATTGCTGCAGTGTTCCAAAAGTACTCTTTGTCGTTTTAAAAATATCCCAAAAATATTTAAAACTTTCTTTGAAACACTTATCATCCAGTAAAGTGGTATTTAAATGCCAATAAGCACTCTTTGGCTTGATAGAATTTAAAAAGATACAGCACTGCACCATACTATGATCTGAAAGACATGATGGAGTAATAGAACAATTCTCAACAACACTACCATGATGTTTAAAAACATAAAACTTATCCAGCCTGGCCAATGAAATCATGTTATCACGAACATGAGACCAAGTGTGTTGTTTTTGTTCTCCATTAAGCTGTCTCCAAATATCAATTAAATCATGTGTTTTTTTTAGCTGAACAAGACGTTGACGTGAAGGTAAATGAGGTTCCATGTGATTCCTATCTAAGTTGGACTCTGTGCAATTCAAATCTCCACCTAAAATTAAATACTCATCAACAGTAACACTTTGTAAAACAGAGGACAAAGTATTTAAAAATAACATTCTCAGACTTTATTCCTGTCAGATTACACATTTCCTCAGGGCTTTTCCACTCATCATAATTTTTTAAGTCCATTATCCTTGTGCATCCAGATCTTGCCATAATTTTCTGAAAGCTTTTAGTGTTGAGCACCTTTGCTTGTAGTACAGGATTATTAAAAAGTGGTTCATTGTTTTTCCAGTGTTCAGAATTAGACAGGTTTCTATTCACGTGAAAATTTGAAGTCCATGTTCTTAAAATTGTTCTATAAAAAGCAGACGTGTCTTTTAAGTCCATTTCTGTAAGATTCATTAAAAACAAATGCAAATCATATTTAAAAACATCAACTTTATGTAAAAGGGCTTTTGCGGTGTCAGTCCAACATCTTCCATTCGAGTACAGTAACTTTTGTGCTGCCTGCAGTCTGAAAGTCTTTATTCTGCTTTTAATATCTATTAGACCTTGTCCACCTTCATTTACTGGTAAAAAAAAAGAATGGCAGCTTTAGTCCAATGTTGTCCGGTCCAAAAGAAATCCACTAATCGTTTCTGTAGTTCGTGAACAAGATCATTTGGAGGATCCAGGACGTTCATTTTGTGCCACAGTGCCGAAGCAGCTAGATTATTTGCAACCAAAACTCTTCCCCTATAGGAAAGCTGTGGTAGCACCCATGACCATTTAGACAACCGGCTACACATCTTCTCCACCATTCCTTCCCAATTTTTAATCTTAAATGTTTCAGTTCCTAAAAAAACTCCTAAAACTTTCAGACCCTCTTGATTCCACTTAACACCACCTGGAAGTACTGGTGGGTGTTTTTTAATATTTTCTCCACAAAAAAAGCCTTCACACTTATCCCAGTTCACTTTAGCTGATGAGGCATTTTCATAAACATTCAATGATTCTTTTAAAACAGACACATCTCTCTCATCCTTAATAAAAATTGTCACATCATCAGCATAGGCAACAAACTTAATAGGCCTTTCCACGTTTTGTTCAACTAAAAACCCTTGTAGTGTTTTTCCTAATTTACAAAGTAAAGGTTCTATAGCCAAAGAATACAACATCCCAGACATTGGGCATCCTTGTCTGATTCCTCTTAACATTGGAATGGGCCGACTAAGTCCTCCACCAACTTTCAGCATTGCAGATGCATCATTGTATAATAATTTAATCCATGAAATAAAACTTTTTCCAAACCCAAAAGCTTCAAGCATTTTAAACAAATAAAAATGACCAACTCTGTCAAAGGCTTTTTCTTGATCAATGGCAAAAATTCCCACACTTTCTCCATTCATTCTTGCAATGTCTATTATGTCTCTTACAAGAAATAAATTGTCCATTATGGTTCTGTTTGGAATACAATAGGTTTGATTTTCATTAACAATATATTCTAAAAAAGGTTTCAATCTATTTGAAAGACACTTTGCCAAAATTTTATAGTCTGTGCATAAAACAGCCACAGGTCTCCAGTTTTTCAACATACCAAGATCACCTTTTTTGGGTAACAAAGATAAAACCGCTCTTTTACAACTAGTTGGCAATTCGTGTTGTTGATAGCAGTAATTAAAAACTTCATAAAAATCATCTTTCAGTAAGTTCCAGAATTTTTTATAAAATTCTGCCGGAAGTCCATCTAATCCAGGTGCTTTTCCAGTTGAAAGTTTATTAACTGCTTCAGACAGTTCTTTTAGCTGGAGGGTGGAGTCAAGCTTTTTACTCTGTTCTTCAGAAAGCTTTGACAAGTCTGTATGTAAATCTTCCATACATCTGACATCGCATTGTCCTTTTCCAAATAAGTCCATATAAAAATCAAAAGCTATTTTTCTCATTTCATTTGGATCCGACTTCAAAATTCCATTTACATCTTTCAAATGTAACATAATTTTTTTTTCCCTTTCTTTCTGTTCCAGATTAAAGAAAAGGAGCTTGGTGCATCCATTTCTCTTAAAGAAGTAAACCGAGCTCTAATTAAAGCTCCTTTTGCTTTCTCATGGAACAAAGAGGCTAAAGCCTTTTTTTTTCCTTCCAACTTCCCAACTGTCACAGTATCTCCAACAATTAACTCACTTTCAATCTGTTTTATCTCTTTTTCAAGTTCAAATACTTTTTTTTTATCATACCATTTGAATTATATGTATAATTTTGACAAAATATCCTAATTTGTGTCTTACCTACATCCCACCACTGAACAATGTCATCATAATTATTTTTTTGTTTTTTCCACTCAACCCAGAATACATCAAATTTTTCACAAAAAAGGACATCCTGTAACAGTTTCACATTAAAATGCCAATAATAGCTATGACTTTGTGACTTCTTTGTATTTATTTCAATGATACATAAATGATGATCAGAGAACCCATTTGGACAAATTGTAGATTTTAAAATTCGATTACTATTATTCTTATTGATATAAAAACGGGCTAACCTGGCAGTACAAATACGATCATGAGCAATCTTTAACCATGTATACTGCTTAACTGTAGGGTGTTGCAGTCTCCATACATCAACCAAATTAAAATTACTAATAACATTGTGTAAAACCTTTGCAGAGGAGGGATGAGGTTCTTCTCCATTGCGATCTAAAGTAAAATTTAATGTACAGTTCCAATCACCCCCTAAAACCAAACAAACATTTTCATCACAGTTTTTTTTTTAAAAACTCATGTAACTTTTTGAAAGAAATTATCCTCTCTGCTCCAATATTTGGAGCATAAATATT
This sequence comes from Moxostoma hubbsi, assembly GCA_032164185.1. Classification (NCBI taxonomy): domain Eukaryota; kingdom Metazoa; phylum Chordata; class Actinopteri; order Cypriniformes; family Catostomidae; genus Moxostoma; species Moxostoma hubbsi. The sequence continues at coordinate 50,531,733 of JAVLUX010000007.1, read as the reverse complement.
AATAAAAACAAAAACAAACCCATTTATTTTTACTTGAACGGCCAAAATTTGTCCTCTTTCTATTTCATTGATAGAGACAGTGGTTATATTAATCTTCTTTGAAAATAAAATAGCAACTCCTCCACTAACATTTGATCCATGACTCATAAATAAATCGCTTCTAAAACCCATTCTCCAATCCACCTCATTTTTCACATCACTATGAGTCTCTTGTAAAAAAGTTACATCAATATTCTTATTTTGTATGTACTCATACAAACATGCTCTTTTCCTACCATCTCTTCCCCCGTTGAAGTTAAGGGATCCTATGCTAAGGCTCTCCATGAAACAATAGGACAGAGAGAGGAAAAATATAGAGGACAAGACAAAAAGAAACAGATAGCTCACCCTTTGTGATTTCTTCATAAGTAAGTTATAAAGAGGTCTCAAAAGCCTTCTTTTCTCAGTTTTGTTACAATTTTTTTCAATCTAAATCTTTTTCTTCTACTTAACTCTTCATAACTTACAGTCTTTTGTATCTTAACCACAGAAACCAAGAACCTCTTTACTTCAGGGAAAAAATCCTTCACATCTACTTTTCTTCCAAATGTTTCATCAAGGAAATCATTAATCTCCTTTACCGTGTATAACTGATCATCATCATACCTTGAGGGAATATCTGATATTTCGGAAATTGAGGGAATATCTGATATTTCGGAAAGGCAATCATCATCAGACATCTCTTCAGTCACATCAGTGCTTTCAGAGAGCTGAGACAGAGATGTGTTTACTGGTAGATTTTCAACTGTATCTACATCAGTACCAGCAGAAACCTCAAGATGAGATTTTTTTGCGTCACTTGTCTCAATCTCTTCACAATTCCTCCTTTTATTTTCCTCATCACAATTATTTTTTTTCTCCTTTTTTTTCCCTGACGTTTTTTCACTCGGTACCTTCTGTCCTCGATTTTCAGTAGAATCACTTTGTTCACAAGTGCTCTGTTTGTTGTTTACATTTTCGTCTTTCTCAGTTACATTGTCTGTCTCTGTTTCTTTACTTTTATTTTCATCCCCCGTTTCGCCGGCGTCTGTTGTCTTCTGTTTGCATTTTATGTGGGCATGCCATTTTCTTATGACCAAAGCTACCACACTCGAAGCATTTCAGATTGTTTGTGCTTGCATAAATCATGTACGATTTATCTTCGTGTTTGACACGGAACGAGATATCGAGCGTCGGCGATTCTAAAAACATAAACACCTGCCGTCTGAAGGACATTACGTGTTTCAGCGCTTCGTTTTTACAACCCAGCGGAATTAATTTAATTTCGCTTGCCATTTTCCCGAACCTCTGTAGTTCATTTTCAATGTAAGCATTGGGAATAAATGGTGGAATGTTGGATATTGTTACCCTTGTCGACTGTGAAACCAGCGGAGAAACAGTAACAAAAGCTTCACTTACCCAAACGCCGCTTACGATGAGTTTGCTTACAAAGCTTTGTTCCTTTAGAAAGACCACCACGGCCTTGTTCATTCTAGATGCAGATATAATATTATCAAACCCAATTTGTTCCCCAATTGCCACGAGCACGTCCTCAACCGCCGCTCCGGCGTCAGGTACACACCTGACTCCATGGCGGAGAGACAGAGAGGAAAACTCCATCCCAGCCCTCCGCCACAAGGCCGAAAAACTTTTACCTGACGCCTGTTACTCTTCAAATTATTTAGAAAAAAACAAATTAAATATTAGAACTAAACATAAATATTTAGAAAGAAGAAAGAAAAGGGAAAAAACAATATATATATTTAAATAACCGAGAATAGTAAAGAAAACTATCCCCTGAAACGCTCTTCTCACCCGTGAGACTCTCACATTCCCTAAACTCCCAGCATGCACCAGAGAGAGAGAGAGTGAGTGAGTGAGAGAGAGTGAGAGAGCGCGTGTGTGATCACCTGTTGCCTCACTCAATCAGAGACGCTGTCATCTTTCTGAAGATCCGCTTTCTCAGTGGATAAATAGTGTCCAAGCGGGGGTATTTCTCCATATTTCGCAGTAGCCGGTGTGCAAAAGTCATTCACTATAGAAACAGCGATGTTCTCCGCCACTTTAAACAGAATGTATTGAATGTGGAAACTCAGAAAAAAGGTAAGTGCTTGAGTTCTGTAATAAATCAGTTGTGTCTCTCAGCTGCTAAAGCTGTTTAAGCCATTTCCGAGCTTTGGTAATGTATTAGTAATACCAGCGGTCATGGAGCGCTGTTCTATGTGAACAATGACTAACGGATTCACTTTACTGGCTCATATTACACACAAAAATGATCTTTTGCCACCAGCTGCTGTAACAAATGCAATGTCAAAAATAAAGACAGTAACTCCAAACACATCTGCACTCTTACACTTTAGTGTAGAACAGCAGGAACACAAGCGGAGTGACACACACACAGTGAAGCGTCCGAGTGCTGATGATGTCACACCATCAGAGCTCATGGAACATCTCTCGTCCAATCAGATTCGAGGACCGGAACTAACTGTTGTATACATGAACATATCATATAATCTCTCAGCAGCTGCAGTTTCACAGATTTTCACTTTGTTAAATTTCAGGAGAAACTCAATACAGCACTGAAGTCTTTACAAGAGAAACTCAAACACACAGAAAAGATTAAAGGAGAGTTTGATAAATCAGTTGGACACATCAAGGTGAGGATCCAGAATCAACAGTCAAACACATTTGCTGATAAATGATGTGATGTGTGTGAATGCAGAGCTGATTGAAGTGAATTTGATGTGATTTCAGACTCAAGCTGAGCACACACAGCGTCAGATTAAAGAGCAGTTTAAGAAGCTTCATGAGTTTCTCCGACATGAAGAAGAAGCTACAATCACTGAACTGAGAGAGGAAGAGGAGCAGAAGAGTCAGATGATGAAGAAGAAGCTTGAGGAGATGAACACACACATCTCAGCTCTTTCACACACAATCAAAGACATGGAGGAAATGATGAAAGCCAATGACGATGTCTCATTTCTAAAGGTGACAGTCAAACTCTCATCATTGATTTCTGCTCTTATTGATCATTTGAGGAGCTCATCAAGTGTTTTTTTGTCTTTTGCAGAACTTTAATGTGACAATGGAAAGGTAAGTGTCTCCTCTCTATGGCTGTGAAGTCAAAGTCACTGCAGTACTGACTCCTGAATGTTCTTCCAGAGTCCAGATCTCACAGCCGGATCCACAGATGACTTCTGGAGCTTTCATTCATGTGCCACATTACTTGGGCAACCTGACATTCAGAGTCTGGAAGAAGATGCAAGACATTGTCCACAAGAGTGAGTCCACAAAACATCTCTGCTCGCACACTGAGAGTGTGACATTTGAATATTTACACAAAACTGATTGTGAAAAAACAAAAGTGTGTACTCCATTATAAACATTACAATAATATACACTATACACACTTTTAATGCTTGTGTTGTGATTCACTGTCAAACACTGATAATAAAACATGAGTGTGTAACTAATAACAACACTGACAATATCTGATAGTGTTTCATCAATATGACAAGTGTTCATAATTCATAATAATCTGTATATGATTCACTCTTGATGATTATATGAACATCTGTTGATTGTTTTCATCAGCTCCTGTGATTCTGGATCCAAACACTGCAAATCCACGTCTGATCCTGTCTGATGATCTGACCAGTGTGAGATACAGCAAGAACAGTCAAACATTACCTGATAATCCAGAGAGATTTGACTGGTATCTGTGTGTTCTGGGTTCAGAGGGGTTTAACTCAGGAACACACTGCTGGGATGTGGAGGTTAAACACAATAAACACTGGATTATTGGAGTAACTACAGCATCAAGCCAGAGGAAGGGAGATGATTTCTTTTACACTGATGTCTGGTGTGTGGGGTATGATGTGTATAATCTTGGATTCATCTCACGGTTTCGCTCCACTGTGTTTCATGTCAAACAGAATCTTGAGCGTGTGAGAGTTCATCTGGATTATGATGGAGGAAAAGTGTCATTCTCTGATCCTGTAACTAACACACATCTACACACATACACACACACATTTACACACACACTCTTGCCATTCTTCTGGAGTTGTGATGTCACTCCTCTGAGGATTTTACCTGTTAAATGTTTGTAACAACAGAAAATCTCAGTAATATCTGATTCTTTAATATCTGTAACATATCATGAGTTCAATAACAATGAAAATATTTGCTGTGAATAAATGTATTTTAGGGGAATTGAACACTTTTATTGTAAAATGTGAATGAATATCAAATTTGTCTGTTTTTTCTCTGTAAAATACATGTATTATTTTTTACACTCTATGAATAACTTTATATCTCAAAGGGACATTTTGACTGATGAAGTTCACTTCTGGAGATTATTTCATTCTTAAAGTAAAGCGACATTAAATAAAAAGCAGAAACATTTTGGTCAATCATGAGATAAATGAGACTTTATTCCCAGTGTGGACACTTTATTAAATGAGTTCAATGAAAGTAATTAAATACATAATTAATAATTGCATGTGGTTGCTGAAGATGTTTAATAAACGTTTCTTTTTTGAGTTTGAGAGAATGTTTGAAATTGCTGATGGCTGATTTTTATTACTGTGTTCTTTTGTGTCCTCATGGAAGACTTTAATGTTTATTCAGTAAAGAAGTTCATCTTTCCCTAAAGAGATTTATGTGTGTTTATATTCAGATCATCTGAAGTTCCTGTATGTTTCTCATTTAGTAAACCAGTTCCATACAAATATATCCAGGTGTGCTGAGTGACTCCAGACAGGTCTCCTTAGCAACCACATTGGCCCGGTTGCTAGGGAGGGTAGTCACATAGGGTAACCAAATTGGCCCGGTTGCTAGGGAGGGTAGAGTCACATGGGGTAACCAAATTGTCCTGGTTGCTAGGGAGGGTAGAGTCACATGGGGTAACCAAATTGTCCCGGTTGCTAGGGAGGGTAGAGTCACATGGGGTAACCAAATTGTCCCGGTTGCTAGGGAGGGTAGAGTCACATGGGGCAACCAAATTGTCCCGGTTGCTAGGGAGGGTAGAGTCACATGGTTTTATTACTGTGTTCTTTTGTGTCATGGTCATTTTTCTGTTGATTTTTCATTTCGGGACATTTTAACTGAGTAAACGTGACAGTCGTGTTCTCATTTCATCCTTATTTATCTGTGACCATCAAATCAGTAATTTCACTTTCACCTGCGCTAGAACACCTTATTGATCACGCGCACACACTCAGTCTTCATTTCTGTTCAGTTTGACATCTTTATTTTCTTGTGTTCATCTTTATATCACTGAAGTGTTTATTAAATGTTTAAAAACATTCACACTCCTCCAGAACATTATATCTCCCAGCAAACAAAAGTTATTTAACCGAGGATTCACTCCAGGTCTCGCCATAGTCTTAATACATTTACATTTATTCATTTGGGAGACGCTTTAAAGTGTTTTGGTGGCATTGTGTTGGTACAACAAGGCACCGCTCACTAGTGTAGATCTGCACAAATGATTTTAGGTAAAAGGGGAAGTGAATGTGTGTGTGACTGACGCAGTGTAAAGTTCTTTGCGCTGTATAATTGCAGTTTACCACGTGTGTCTCAAGCAGAGCAGCATTTAATGAGAAACTAACGTTCAGTCTCTCTAATAAACAAACACATTTAATAAAATAATGTTTATTACATAATACTGTAGGCAATAGATTCAATGATCAATTGGCTTGTAGAAACAGTGAATTATTATATGAACAAAACTCAAATGACAAAGATTCGATAACAGTGTGTGCAGATGAAGCCAAAAGCAGGAAACAACATACAGATGTAACGTTTAATCAGCGTATGAACAGACAGTATGAAAGTAAAACATTCGGATGACCCGATCGCTGATCTCGTCTCGCTTGAGTGCTTTGAGTTTACTCTCAATGTCACTAGTTGTAAAACTTCTGATAATAGTGAAGTCGTGAATAATACAGGTGACAACAACCAATGAAACCAGGAGATGAAACGCCTTCAGAGAGATCCAGTGAACATTTATCCGTGGACATTAATGTTCAAATGTTGCTGGTGTGAGTTTTGAATGGCTCATTAGAATGCAGGGATAGATGTGTTAATTATCGAGTTGTCATTATGAGAACTGTGTGTGTTTTAGTCTTGAAGCAGAAAGTTGTAGTTCCCAAAATCGTTGTCAGTTGGCGATATCAGCATGTCGGCTCGGGCTTTGTCCAACCTTCTGCGCAGAAATTCCCGCCGTTTGTGCCACTCCTGAAGCTCCGCCTCACTGTGAGCGAAGTCACAACTCACGCCATCAGGACAACCCTCCTCCAACCTGTCAATCAAACATAACAGCCAATCAGGACAATCGGGCCGGGCCACACACCCTTCTTAAGCCTTGTTTTGTTCAGACGTTGATTGCTTTTTACATATAAAAATGTCATCCTTCATCGAAGTGGTCTGGGGCTTTGTGAGCTTTCCTCTTGGTTTAACAAAACAAAAGTCACACTTGTACTGTTCTCGGACAAATTTGTCAGATCATAGAAACCAATAGGGGAAATCGCTGGGTGAGACGAGAAAAGAGACACAATGCAAGTGGTTTAAATCAATAGCTAAACTTGAACAATAGTCTTTTATAATGCCTAACTTGAGATAACATCTATAAGTTACAGCATTGACTGTACGTTGACAGACAGCATTAAACACTAACTACATTTCATAACTGCAACCTGACTGCTGCCATTGATACAGTCACACCGATGGATCCACAATGCACTGATGCTCGTGTACCTGGTGCAGATGGAGAAACAGGGTCCAGGGAAGCGATATGACCAGGCCACACTCTCATCTTCTCCCTCTCCACTCAACACTCTCTGCTTGTGTTTCTCAGACGAGATGTGCTGCTGCCACTGACGATCACTGTTACTGTGTTTACCGCACAAAGCGCAGTAAAAACTGTCCTGCTGACAAATAAAACACCACATGCACCACAGTACAGATCAAAAACATGACAATGACTGTGTGAGCGTGTACCATCGGTTCAGCAAAGTCCGTCGGCATGGTGATCTGCTTCTCTTCCATTGGCTGAGACAGCGAGGTGCCGTCAGACGGCCTGTTCTGATTGGACGTGGAGAGCCAGACGTCATACACCTGCTGGATGTCTCGGACTGCAGAACACAAACACTCAGTTACATTAATCATCTAACATCTCATCTGTGACATCATCACTTCAGTCCATGAAGAACCAATCAGTGTTTCTATGCTGTACTAGCTGATGAGTGTGTTTGTTTGAAGCTCACAGCCGTTGTCCTTCATGTACGTCCACAGATCTTTCTCCTCCTGACTGTGAGCGAATGTACAGTTCCCGATATAATGACACTTACGCTGATTCATCACGTGAACACAGATCTGTGGAGGAAACATCTTAGCATTACACCACTAACAACTATTTGTCCATTTGTGAGGTACCAAACACTACAACATATCACTCACGTCATATTGTTGAGGAAAAGTCTTTGCGAAGGGCAAAGGTCGCACTGTGACCCACTTTTTCTTCTCATGAGACTTCACTAATAAAACTCTCCTCTCTTTAGTCCAGCTGAGGAGAGACAGACAGGAGAGAGTGAGACAGAGAAAGACAGACAGTTTTGGTGTGTTTGGTTGTGTCTCTCTGCACCTGTGTCGGGCTTTAGCGGTGCAGTATTTGAGGGCTCGGTCCGGTTCACTGAGCAGCCCGTCTCTCCAGCACTGACCACACACAAACTTCAGCTCCAGACTGTGACCTTTGACCTCAGCTGAGTCAGCACTTCCTGTTCCCTGGGCAGGACCCGCCTTCGTGTTGGTATCCTCCACTCTAATTGGACCGTTTTTTTTGGCAGCAGTGATTTTATTAGATGAACGTGAAGCAACGATCGCAGGCTGATGGAGACACAATAACACACATTATGAGATTATTTATGTACTCAGAGTCAAGTGAAGCATCAGTATTACTATTTCTTTTATACCGCTAACCCTGAGTTTTAAACTTAAGTGTGTAACTCATCCTATAATTCTTTATTACGGCTTCAGTTTGGGATGCAAAGGTGCTCTTAAAGACAAACTCACTCGCTGTTTGTTCCAGTGTTTTTTTGACTCCTGCACAATCTCTTCAGGATTGATGCCTAAACACAAACACACACAGGGTTTGGTGAGTATCAGCATGATGCTCCACCAGCTGGATTACTGATGTACTGCAATACAATGCGTTTATTTGTGTGTGCACACCAGTGTCTCTCTGCAGTATCCATGTCTGCAGTTCTATGAGTGAGTGAGCGAAGCAGCAGGCGTCTTCTCTCTTACAGCCAAAACTGAACTCATGACGACACATGTCAAACTGACGGTGAGGAGTCAATGCTCGTATCTTACTGTAACACACCGTACTGTTCTTCACCGCGTGAACCAAACACCTGACACACAAAGAGACAGAGAGAGAGAGAGAGAGAGAGATTTACTTTACATACGCTGTTGTGTTCTACACTTTCTGTATTTAAAATATAAATCTCAGACTAACTCTGATTAAAGATGTTGCAGACAAAGAAAAAAGATCTGAAAACAAATATGAACAAAAGAACATACAAAAGAAATCAAACAAAATAATAATAATAAACAAACAAAAGAACCAACAAATTATGGAAAACATTAACAAACAAATTAAGGAAGGAAAAAAACTAATAAATGAAATACAAAAGACAGAAATTATGAACAAATGAGAAAGAACAAAAGTGAAGAATGAATACATTAATCAAGGAAGGAAAACTAAAACAGATGAAAAATAAGAAAAAACAAACGAGCATAAAGAACAAATTAATGGAAGAACAAACAAAAAGTAGAAATAAATAAATGCAGGAGAGAAAAAACAAACAAATCAAGAAAGAAAGAAAAAAGAACAAATTAAAGATAATAGACAAAAAGAAAGGAGTGAGTGAAATAATTAACAAACAAATAACTAAACATTAATAAAATTAAGGAAAGACCAAACTAATCAAGGAAGGAAAAAGACTAAAGATAATAAACAGAAAGAATTAACAAACAAACAAAGAGATAAATTAATAAACAAAAAGGAATGAAAATAAGAATTGACAGAAAGAATGAACATAATGAACAAATGAATGGAAGAACAAACAAATGATAGAAAAAAATAAACAAACATATCAAGAAAAGAACAAATGAAAGGAATTAGACAGAAAGAATGAACAAAATGAACAAACAAATGGATTAATGAACAAACAAAAATTCATTAAAAAAACAAACAAAAGATAATATACAGAAAGAATGAACAAAATGAAAAAAATGGATTAATGATCAAACAAAAATTAATTAAAAAACAAACAAGATAATATACAGAAAGAATGAACAAAATGAACAAACAAATGGATTAATGAACAAACAAAAATGAATAAAAAACAAACGAAATATAATATACAGCAAAAATTAACAAAATTAACAAACTAATATATTAATGAACAAACAAAAATGAACTAAAAACAAACGAAAGATAATAGACAGAAAGAATGAACAAAATGAAAAAAATGGATTAATGATCAAACAAAAATTTATTAAAAAAACAAACAAAAGATAATATACAGAAAGAATGAACAAAATTAAAAAAATGGATTAATGAGCAAACAAAAATTCATTAAAAAAAACAAACAAAAGATAATATACAGAAAGAATGAACAAAATGAACAAACAAATGGATTAATGAACAAACAAAAATGAATAAAAAACAAACGAAATATAATATACAGCAAAAATTAACAAAATTATCAGACGAATATATTAATGAACAAACAAAAATGAACTAAAAACAAACGAAAGATAATATACAGCAAGAATGAACAAAATGAACAAACAAATGGATTAATGAACAAACAAAAATTAATTAAAAAAACAAACAAAATATAATAGACAGAAGGAATGAGCAAAAAAAATAATTAATGAACAAACTAAAATTTATAAAAAACAAAAAACAAAAGATAATATACAGAAAGAATGAACAAAATGAACAAACAAATGGTTTAATGAACAAACAAAAATGAATTAAAAAACAAACAAAAGATAATATACAGAAAGAATGAACAAAATGAACAAACAAATTGATTAATGAAGAAACAAAAATGAATAAAAACAAACAAAAGATAATAGGCAGAATGAACAAAATGAACAAACAAAATATAATAGACAGAAGGAATGAGCAAAAAATGTATTAATGAACAAACAAAAATGAATTTAAAACTAATGAATGATAATAGACAGAAAGAATGAACAAAATTAACAAACAAATAGATTAATGAACAAACAAAATGAATTAAAAAACAAACGAAAGATAATAGACAGAAAGAATGAATAAAAAAATTGATTAATGAACAAACAAATATGATTTATAAAACAAACAAAAGATAATATACAGAAAGAATGAACAAAATGAACAAACAAATGGATTAATGAACAAACAAAAATTAATTATAAAACAAACAAAAGATAACAAAAGTTAATAGACAGAAAGAATGAACAAAAAACGCTGAATGAAAGAATTAAAAAAGAACATCAAGAAATAAAAGAACAAACAAAAGATAAGACAGAAAGAATGAACAAAATTAACAAACAAATAGATTAATGAAAAAACAAAAATGAATAAAAAAACAAATAAAAGATAACAGACAAAAAGAATGAATAAAATGAACAAAAAAATATATTAATGAACAAACAAAAATGAATTAAAAACAAACAAAAGATAACAGACAGAAAGAATTAACAAAATGAACAAACAAAAAGGAATTAAAAACAAACAAAAGATAACAGACAGAAAGAATTAACAAAATAAACAAATGGATTAATGAACAAACAAAAATGAATAAAAAACAAACAAAAGATAATATACAGAAAGAATGAACAAAAAACACTGAATGAAATAATTAAAACAAACATCAAGAAAGAAAAGAAGAACAAACAAAAGATAAGACAGAAAGAATGAACAAAGAACAAATGCATGGAGGAATGAACAAATAAGAGAAAGAAAAAAAAACTAAAGATGGAAAGAAAGAACGAAAAAACTAATCAAGGAAAAGAAAAGAGAACAAATGAAAGGTAACAGAAAGAAAGAATGAACAAGAAGAAATGAATGGAAGACAGACAGGACAGAGACCAGTTTTGTACTTTTTCTTGTCAAACTGATGTTGTGTTTGCAGGTTTGTACAGAGAGCAGGATTCTCCTTCCAGCATTTGCTGATAATTCTGGGTTTACAGTCAAAACAGGCCTGCAGAAGAACAGACGACACGTTTCAATATCAGACAAAAACCCTGACATCCTCCAGAGACCAACTGCAGGTCAAAACCATGTCCTTCCCCACATTAGAAACTGAAAAAAAGATCCTGTCTATGTCAATGTGAGTGCCGTCACCTCACAGAGGAACATGAACATGCCCATGTGTACGTTCAGGATTTTGATGACGCTGAGTGCTTGTTTCTGATTGGTCGCTAGTGGATTGAAGAGCAGCTCTCTGACCAGTAAGCCCCGCCTCTCCAGCGTCCATACGTCAATTTCTTCTTGACAATATGCGAATGTGCAGTCCTCGCCAAACTTGCACACCTGATTCTCTAAAATCTCTACACACACACACACACACACACACACACACACACACACACACACATATAGAGCATGAAGATTACATTTAATTAATGTCATGTTCTTGTAAACATCTCACTGACTGGCCAACAGGTGATGACGTACCTCTACAGAGCACAAAGGCACCCTGGAAGTTTTTATGAGTTGGACGGACACGGATCCGCCTCCAGGGTGAGTTAGCTCCACCCCTCCTCCTGCACAGCAGCAGATCTTTCTTACAGGTGTGAGTGACATCAGACCTGAACTCAAAATCCAACACACCTGAACCTGAGAATGAGAGAGAGACAGGTGAGTTATTGACAGACAGATGTTTAATATGCTGAAAACATGTTTTGTCTGTGCTTGTGTCACCTGTAGAAGTGAAGCAGGTCCTGCAGGCTTGTGTAAACTCATGTGTGTGTTCTAGTGGATTCTTGGACAGACAGGAAAGAGTGGAGGTCACATGACCATTCCTCTGTAACAAACACAAACAAATGAAAATAGTTCCCATTTGAACAGCAGAGATTCACTAATGCATCTTGATTGTGCAGTGTATTGTGTATATAGTGCATATTCTCTCCAATGCAAGTCTTTTATCCTCTTTAATCTTACTTTAATATCTTTCCATCCATCTATCAACAAATAGACAAATGTGAGACTCACTGTATGAGGGTTGTTTGCAGGATTCAACACGTTTTTCAGTTTGACTGACGGCAGAAAACTACGACAGACTTTCGCACCTGAGAGAGAAATATCAAGATAAGGTAATACATATTAAATATAATGTGATCCAACAGAATATCTCTGCACTCTGGGATTAAAGGTGTTGTTGCTCTTGCCTGGCAGACTGAATTCAGACAGTGAATCGAGTGTATCTCCTCCCACCACTAGGGGGCGCTGCATGGCATCAGAGCCAGTACGCAGAACCTGCGGTGGACAGATGGCGTCTAACGCGTCCAAAGCATCTGAGTTCACCTCAGGTTTAGTGAAGGAGTCAAGAGCGTTTAACCGGCTCCCCACGGATGAGAAGAACGCAGGAGGAAGACGAGGAGATGATGAGGAGAAACACACCAGGCCGCTGGGGACAACGACACTCTGAGAAGAGAATAAAGACACACCACAGACGCTTCACTAACCGCCTTGTGCATATTGTTTGTAGAAATGGAAAACACTTACTGGATTTGTCAAAGTTTTAATCAAGCACTTCTGATAGATGCGGATTAGACCTGTTCAGAAGAAATATTGGAACCATTCTTTATTACAGAACTGTGGCAGCTCAGCCATATTCTTAGGATGTCTGGAGTGAATGGCTCTCTTGAGGTCATATTGGGTTAAGGTCTAGGCTCTGACTGGGACACTCCAAAAGGTGGATTTTCTTTTATTGAAGCCATTCTGTAGTGGATTTACTTCGATGTTTAGGGTCATTGTCCTGCTGCATCACCCAACTTCTACTGAGCTTCAGCTGGTGCACAGACACCCTGGCATTATTCTGTAGGATATCTTGATAAACTTCGGAATTTATTTTTCCCTCGATGATTGCAAGTGGTCCAAACCCCAGACCAGAAAAGCAACCCCAAATCATGATGCTCCCTCCACCGTACTTCACCGCTGGGATGTTTTCAAGTTGGTATGCAGTGCCCTTTTTATGCCATACGTAGTGCTGCGAGTTCTTCAAAAAACAATTCATCCTTAGTTTTTCTGTCACTCTAGGGCTCTTTATTACCTCATTGAGCATTCTGCGGTGTTCCCTTTGAGTCATCTTAGCTGGAGGGCCACTTCTGGAGAGAGTACCTATAGTACTAAATCATCTCCATTTATAGACAGTTTGTATCACTTTGGACAGATGAATATCTAACGGCCACTTCTAGAGAGAGTACCTATAGTACTAAATCATCCCCATTTATAGACAGTTTGTCTAACTGTGGACAGATGAATATCTAACGGCCACTTCTAGAGAGAGTACCTATAGTACTAAATCATCCCCATTTATAGACAGTTTGTCTAACTGTGGACAGATGAATATCTAACGGCCACTTCTAGTGAGAGTACCTATAGTACTAAATCATCTCCATTTATAGACAGTTTGTCTAACTGTGGACAGATGAATATCTAACGGCCACTTCTAGAGAGAATACCTATAGTACTAAATCATCTCCATTTATAGACAGTTTGTCTAACTGTGGACAGATGAATATCTAACGGCCACTTCTAGAGAGAGTACCTATAGTACTAAATCATCTCCATTTATAGACAGTTTGTCTAACTGTGGACAGATGAATATCTAACGGCCACTTCTAGAGAGAATACCTATAGTACTAAATCATCTCCATTTATAGACAGTTTGTCTAACTGTGGACAGATGAATATCTAACGGCCACTTCTAGAGAGAGTACCTATAGTACTAAATCATCCCCATTTATAGACAGTTTGTCTAACTGTGGACAGATGAATATCTAACGGCCACTTCTAGTGAGAGTACCTATAGTACTAAATCATCTCCATTTATAGACAGTTTGTCCAACTGTGGACAGATGAATATCTAACGGCCACTTCTAGTGAGAGTACCTATAGTACTAAATCATCTCCATTTATAGACAGTTTGTCTAACTGTGGACAGATGAATATCTAAAGGCCACTTCTAGTGAGAGTACCTATAGTACTAAATCATCTCCATTTATAGACAGTTTGTCTAACTGTGCACAGATGAATATCTAACGGCCACTTCTAGTGAGAGTACCTATAGTACTAAATCATCTCCATTTATAGACAGTTTGTCCAACTGTGGACAGATGAATATCTAACGGCCACTTCTAGTGAGAGTACCTATAGTACTAAATCATCTCCATTTATAGACAGTTTGTCTAACTGTGGACAGATGAATATCTAACGGCCACTTCTAGTGAGAGTACCTATAGTACTAAATCATCATCATTTATAGACAGTTTTTCTAACTGTGGACAGATGAATATCTAACGGCCACTTCTAGAGAGTGTACCTATAGTACTAAATCATCTCCATTTATAGACAGTTTGTCTAACTGTGGACAGATGAATATCTAACGGCCACTTCTAGAGAGAGTACCTATAGTACTAAATCATCTCCATTTATAGACAGTTTGTCTAACTGTGGACAGATGAATATCTAACGGCCACTTCTAGAGAGAATACCTATAGTACTAAATCATCTCCATTTATAGACAGTTTGTCTAACTGTGGACAGATGAATATCTAACGGCCACTTCTAGAGAGAGTACCTATAGTACTAAATCATCCCCATTTATAGACAGTTTGTCTAACTGTGGACAGATGAATATCTAACGGCCACTTCTAGTGAGAGTACCTATAGTACTAAATCATCTCCATTTATAGACAGTTTGTCCAACTGTGGACAGATGAATATCTAACGGCCACTTCTAGTGAGAGTACCTATAGTACTAAATCATCTCCATTTATAGACAGTTTGTCTAACTGTGGACAGATGAATATCTAAAGGCCACTTCTAGTGAGAGTACCTATAGTACTAAATCATCTCCATTTATAGACAGTTTGTCTAACTGTGCACAGATGAATATCTAACGGCCACTTCTAGTGAGAGTACCTATAGTACTAAATCATCTCCATTTATAGACAGTTTGTCCAACTGTGGACAGATGAATATCTAACGGCCACTTCTAGTGAGAGTACCTATAGTACTAAATCATCTCCATTTATAGACAGTTTGTCTAACTGTGGACAGATGAATATCTAACGGCCACTTCTAGTGAGAGTACCTATAGTACTAAATCATCATCATTTATAGACAGTTTTTCTAACTGTGGACAGATGAATATCTAACGGCCACTTCTAGAGAGTGTACCTATAGTACTAAATCATCTCCATTTATAGACAGTTTGTCTCACTGTGGACAGATGAATATCTAACGGCCACTTCTAGTGAGAGTACCTATAGTACTAAATCATCTCCATTTATAGACAGTTTGTTTAACTGTAGACAGATTAATATCTAAAATCTACGAGTTAACTTTGTAACCCTTTCCAGTTTTATGCAAAGCAGTGATTCTTGATCGTAGGTCTTCTGAGATCTCTTGGTCCACGTAAGCAGATGCTTCTCATGACAAGCAAACTCAAAATGTTTGAGTGCTTTTTATAAGTCAAAGTTGCTCTAACCCACACCTTCAATCTCGTTTCATTAACTGGATGCCAGGTTTGCCAACTCCTGATTTGACTAACTTTTGTTGGCATCATTAGGCCTACAGGTTCACATACTTTTCCTAAACCAACACTGTGAATGTTTGAATTATGTATTCAATATGTACAAGAACAATAAAATAATTTGTGCGTTGTTAGTGAAAACAGATTGTGTTTGTTCATTATTGTATCTTGCAACTGTATAATAAGCTCAAATATGTCCAGTATGTCTCTATAACCTGTGTTGTGTCCTCCTCTTTAGGCATACAGTCCAGTAGACTGTCCAGCTCGTCTCCCATCAGATCATTGTCCTCCAGAGGCTGTGAGACAGGCACTGACAGCGCCACACGTAGGCCACTCTCAGGTACTGCACCGAACAGTCTTGGGCACTCGTAAGCGGGTAAGAGAGGAGACGACCCCGCAGACAAACCAACTGAGATGGAGAAACATTATGTAAATAACATACATGGTCACAAACAGTAAAAAACAGCATCAGAAATCATTCACATAATGTTTACATTCAGAATACTGCGAACTGCATACTGAACAGAACATAATGTCTACTGCCTACTATTTATTAAGTACATGAAACAATACACAGTATCTGTATTATGCTACATTGTTGTCACATGACCTCATCAAATGCATGTTTAGTTCAGCGAGTGACGTCCAGCTATCTTGGTCCTATAAATGTCCTATAATCTGAGCAGTCAATACATAGAAAACAACCTGCATGCTACGCAGTGTATATACTGTAGAAATAGTGTGAATATTATGATAGAAATACCTGCAGTTTCTTTCCCTCTCTCCAGTCTATTAAAAGACATCTGCAAACAAAGACAAAAGCACACAAGATGTTTAAATATGAAGATTATTAAATAATATGATCCGCTCACCAGAACCAACTGTGATATTATGCACAGATGAAACTCATGCAACACTGATCAGACTTAAATGTGAAGCTTTTTGTCATGAATAAAGTCCTGCCTCTTCTAACGGTGGCGTCACGTCCCAGTCGTCCGGAGAACTCAAGGCATTCCCCTCCTAAAACAGAACAACACATTTAATATAAATTGATGCATTGTCATGCAAATGCAGATTTCAAAACAATGTGATATTACTGACAGAATGCACTCACATGAGAACTGTTCTTCAAGTTCAGACTGACAGCGAGTTTCTGTGATAAACTTCTCACCGCCTTATCCTGAGAAGCCCAAAAAACATAACACGAAGGCAGTACAGTAAACTAAAGATCTGTCATTCTATTACCTGTAATGCCACTTAAACATATTTGACTTTCATAGGTTTATCTCAAGTGCATGTATATTTCCATCCCACGTTTATTTAGGTAAATGAGTTTACCTGTGGTGACGCAAGCAGGCATGCAGTGGTGCAGTCGTACGCCTCTCTCAGTTTACCCGCCTCCTTCAAACACACGGCCTTACGAAACAATGCTTTAGGACTGTCTTTACACACCTGCAGAGCATGCTCGCAATCCTTCACCCCGCTATCGAACTCACCCTGAGACACAGACGAACATTCACTGTTTAATAGTATAATATAAACATGAAACCGACTTTCTGCTTTTAATCTGTGATCAATAATTTCCTTATGAACAACTGCAACTGCAAAAAAAGATGTAAAGAAATATCTGTACAGGCACGGGGCTGAGCAATAGAGCTAAAACTTTATATGTAGATACTTTACAGCCTCTTGATGATATTCAACACATTGCAGTTTTTATTCATTTGTACTGAAATGACTTAACCTCATGCGACCCCGTGTACACATGCATGGACGTTGCATTTTGTCTTTGCTACATGCAATGCATATATCTCAATTCAAGAGACTCTAGGCTGTCAGCAAAGGGTTAAACTTTCAACCTAAGTAGTCATGTGAACAAACAACATGGTGCTGATCACAGCGGAGTTTGTCTTTGGGAGAAACACCGACAAAACTACATCTGGTCAGAAACCTTATTAAGTGTTTACATTAAAACATGTCTGGGTATCTCAGTGGGAAAGACACTGACTACCACACCTGGAGTCGCGAGTTTGAATTCAGGGCGTGCTGAGTGACTCCAGTCAGGTCTCCTTAGCAACCAAATTGGCCCGGTTGCTAGGGAGGGTAGAGTCACATGGGGTAACCTCCTCGTGGTCGCTATAATGTGGTTCTCGCTCTCGGTGGGGCGTGTGGCGAGTTGTAAGCGGATGCCGCGGAGAATAGCGTGAAGCCTCCACTCGCGCTACGTCGCCGCGGTATTGTGTGCAACAAGTCACGTGATAAGATTGATGGTCTCAGACACGGAGGCAACTGAGATTCGTCCTCCACCACCAGGATTGAGGCGAGTCACTACGACACCATGAGGACTTAGAGTGCATTGGGAATTGGGCTTTACAGATTAGGGAGAAAATGATCATCCTATATCTCTCCTATAACTGATCTGAGACCAGTGCAGACAGACAGCACACTGGAGGTTAAGTCATGCACTAAATAGGGAGCAAGGGAGCATCCTATATCTCTCCTATAACTGTTCTGAGACCAGTGCAGACAGACAGCACACTGGAGGTTAAGTCATGCACTAAATAGGGAGCAAGGGAGCATCCTATAGCTCTCCTATAACTGTTCTGAGACCAGTGCAGACAGACAGCACACTGGAGGTTAAGTCATGCACTAAATAGGGAGCAAGGGTGCATCCTATAACTCTCCTATAACTGTTCTGAGACCAGTGCAGACAGACCGCACACTGGAGGTTAAGTCATGCACTAAATAGGGAGCAAGGGAGCATCCTATAGCTCTCCTATAACTGTTCTGAGACCAGTGCAGACAGACAGCACACTGGAGGTTAAGTCATGCACTAAATAGGGAGCAAGGGAGCATCCTATAGCTCTCCTATAACTGTTCTGAGACCAGTGCAGACAGACAGCACACTGGAGGTTAAGTCATGCACTAAATAGGGAGCAAGGGTGCATCCTATATCTCTCTATGCAGTTAAGTGCGTTCACTCCTAAAATCTGATCAAAAGTTCAGTTTCAGGCTGCAGATGATGTTTGGATCAACATGTTTGACACACATGGGACAATGATCATCAGTACATAGATTCACCATTTATAATGGATCATTTTATTTCAACATGGTTGGCTGTGATTGGACGATGCTTTGAATCTGAATTAATTATGCTAATTTATGATGTAATGTCTGTAACGACTCAAAAACATGAATAATCAACAGTCCTGAAACATAATAAACAATCTGATGAAAAACAAATTGACTTTCTATAGCTTTTAAAATTTCACAATGTTGTTTCGCTGTCCACAAATGTGGACATCAATTATTAGGAAAACTATTTGCTCTAGAATTGTTATTATTATTTATTTTTTTGCATGTTTATTAGGCGCTACTAGTCATAATTTATGCATTAAAATCATGTTGCTTAATTTGTATCGCCAACAAAATAATATTATATTGATCGTATATTTTCTGTATATCTCATTATGCCATCCTGATGAAATACAAGTAAGAATCTATACGGTGACTTAGATCTCATTTTCACCATTTTCTGATGGGTTGCGGCGCGGTTGATGTACAGACTCTCCAGCAGGGCGGCGGGCACGTTCAGACCCTCGTCCTGAGAGTATAGTGCCACACTGACACCCTCACCGAAATAATCTAGCGCCTGCATCCACTCGCGCTCTCGAAACGCAGCATTCCCCTCGTCCAAGAGATTACACACCAGCTCAATAACAAACCCCTGACAAACAACAACACAATTAAGAGACAACTGAACATTTGGTTTGAGTATCACAGTACAACAGGACAGGGCGAAACATCCCAAATGTGGAAACATGTTTATTCAGTGTTTTCTGTGTGTTTGTGTTTAAACTCAACCTCAAAGGCTTCAGGTTCAGGATAGGGCAAAGAAGATCTGCAGACACAAACCAAAAATCCTCACCAAAAATGAGATACAACAGTAAAGCATGGTACAGTACGGTAAATTAGAGCACGCTCGGAGTAGAAAAGAGTCAAATACAGAATTCAGTAAACACGTACTTGATGAACCTCAGCGCTCTCTGAATCTCGTCTCTGCGCTTCTGACGCTCACAGCTCATGTTTCATCACAGACCTAACAAACAAACATGTGTTAAAGTTCATGTTTACATCTGTTCAACATGACAGGCCCATATAAAGACACTAAAGAGATGTTCAATGTAAAGTACAGCACTGAATTAATGCACTTAAATGCATCAGCTAAATGTGCAGTGTTGGGTACATTTGTCCAAAAAAGTAATGAATTACTAATTACATCTTCTACATTGTAATTAAATTACTGTACTAATTACTCTGTCTGAAAAGTAATTAAATTACTCATTAATAATTACATCTTCTACATTGTAATTAAATTACTGAACTAATTACTCTGTCTGAAGTCATTCAATTACTCATTACTCATTACATCTTCTACATTGTAATTAAATTACTGAACTAATTACTCTGTCTGAAGTCATTCAATTACTCATTACTAATTACATCTTCTACATTGTAATTCAATTACTGAACTAATTACTCTGTCTGAAGTCATTCAATTACTCATTACTCATTACATCTTCTACATTGTAATTAAATTACTGAACTAATTACTCTGTCTGAAGTCATTCAATTACTCATTACTCATTACATCTTCTACATTGTAATTAAATTACTGAACTAATTACTCTGTCTGAAGTCATTCAAATACTCATTACTAATTACATCTTCTACATTGTAATTAAATTACTGAACTAATTACTCTGTCTGAAGTCATTCAATTACTCATTACTAATTACATCTTCTACATTGTAATTAAATTACTGAACTAATTACTCTGTCTGAAGTCATTCAATTACTCATTACTAATTACATCTTCTACATTGTAATTAAATTACTGAACTAATTACTCTGTCTGAAGTCATTCAATTACTCATTACTAATTACATATTTTACATTGTAATTAGATTACTGTACTAATTACTTTGTCTGAAAAGCACTTCGAGCACTTTCTTTATAATTTCTTCTCCAAGCAAGTACATTTGTTGCAAAATGCTGTATGTCATGTACGCATCGTAGGCAATGTTCGTAACAGTAAACAGTTTTAACAAGACACAATATTCATTTTTGAATAATTAAACTCTTTTTAACTTGACACAGTGTCTAAAATCCGTCAGTCCTGCACGAGACTCAAAGAAACAGCAAGACGCTCTGCAGCAGTCAAAGATGTCCGTCTAGTGTGTCATCAGAAAACAATTGAAACACATGCGCAAAAACACGTTCGGTGCGAACAGCCCCTGCGATCTCTCAAAAGTGTATATCTATGTTGCCATGTCAAGTGCTTCGGATCTGCATATGTCATAAACTCGTTGTAATGGGGATATTTCCATTTAATAAAACAGTCACTCGCATCTTCTGACCTCTTTTCACTTGAGCAATTTCTCAACACAGTGGCGCAAGCTCAAGCGGGCAGGCATATTGCCAACACATTTGAAGGGGCGGCGCTGAATTATAAAACAAATGTTACATTTAGATTTTAAATTCAGTATTGCTTTATATATAATTTTTGACGGTCTGTACAGTATGTAACACAAGTACATCATAAGTAGCTGTAATTAAATTAATAAAAATGAAGAGTAATCCCTTCAACTATTTTCTAGGGAAAAGTAATTAGTTACAGTAATGCGTTACTTTGTGACACGTTACACCCAACACTATATGCACATGCATATAAATGACAATAATATCAGGCACACTGGAAGGAAACTTACAGTACATTTACAGTCATCACATCGCTGTATGTGTATATTTGTGGGGAGTTTTGATCATATTCCGAAGTTAAAACGGTTGTGTTCAAACTCTAGTGAGCTGCCTACATAGACAGCAGAATGTTTGCGCGCGCAGAGTCAGCACAGCTCCAGTGATGCCCATAATGCTGATGTCTACGTAGGGAGCTCACTAAGATTTGAAACACACTCAAACTAACTCAAGTTCGCTTCCTTCCTCGTAAGACAGTTTCGACAAAACGAAACTAAAGCAGCTGATGTAACAAACAGACAGAACGACACTCTAGTAACTCATAAAGACAGTCCTTAACCTTTAATAAACACTTAATATATAAACTCATGTTAAAATCACAGCTGTTAATTCCTGATGAGTCCAGAGCAAATACACTCACCTGTTTCTGCACAAGTGACGACAGGACGCGCTTATGTCAGCGTTTTGTCAATAATTTGTCTTTAACTGAACAGATGAATGATTGACAGATATTCAGTTGATCACTCAACGTTGCAACATGTTGGTGTCACCGCTGCGCCTCACCCGACTTAAGTTTAAGGGTAGGTTTGTATTTCCTATGAGACACACTGTTATTTCACCAGGGGGCGCCCGGTGGCCCAAAAAGCCGAATCCTCCATTTCTGACATTACATTTTCAGGAGTTATTTTGTTCTATTGAAGATTTTTGTACTCTAGAAAACATAATCAATTGAAGCTACTAATTCAAATATTAACATGTGCCCTAAAATGAAAATAATTTTCCTTCTCAACTGTATAAAACTCTATATTATTTTAAAGATTACTCATCGAGTTCTCACAGACAACCTCGATTGGTCCATCCAGAGCATCGATGAGAAAAGTAATAGGTACCATGTGGCAACGCCATCTGCAGCTTCAGAAGCGCGAGCAATAGTTGAAACACCCGGCAATCTTTTGTAGACTTTAAATTGAAAATATACTGTAAAGGGTCTTGTCTTGATTTCTAGTCTCTTCCCTCTTTGCAAGTAAACTCTCGAAGTCAATGGGTTCCAGATGTCAAAGGTTATACTGTGTTAAATTCTAACCTGTATTCCAGCAGTATGGCATAATGTGATATATTGAAAATAACAAAGCTGAGATGCCATCTGATCATCTGACAACCCCTTTCCAAACTCTCACTTTAATACATATCTGTTATCTTAGCCAACAGGTGGGGGGTGTTTTGGATCGTTGTTCATGCCCAAATGGGTTTTGAGATCCCCAGGGCAGTCAAGGGCCCCGTGGTAGTCAATGGCCCCTGGGTACTGACCCCATTGGTCCGGTCGGTAAACCACCCCTGCCAATATGTGTGCCACATCACCACCTTATCTGTTTGGCACAATTAGTTATCAGACCTTCTGGCTTCTTTTTAATAGTGGAATCCTGGAAACTAGCCTATTTTTTAAAAAAAATAAATTAATTGTAATCCTATTTATTAAGAAAGTGTATATTTAATTTAAACAAAATAGAGTAGTTTGACTAATAATTGTACCATCCAGTGATTGAGGAATGCTTTCACCATTGTGTACCATTCTATATATGATGTTGCTGAGGTGAGATAAGATAGCATATATAATATATAATAATTGATCTATTGTCACACATTATACATACATTTCTGCATATATACAGTTCTTCACATATCCCAGCTAAGCTGGGGTCAGAGTGCAGAGTCAGCCATGATACGGCGCCCCTGGAGCAGATAGGATCAAGGGCCTTGCTCAAGGGCCCAACAGTGGTATCTTGGTGGTGCTGGGGCTTGAACCTCCGACCTTCTGGTCAGTAACCCAGAGCCACCCATTGCCTCTATATGTGTAATCTTCATAGCATACTCACGTAGGCCATGCAGTCTTCTGAGTTTTTCTGGTTTACATAATGCCCAAGCCACTCTGCAAATATCTTTTATATGTTTAAGAAAAATATTCTATAGTTGCACAAGACACACACTGTCAGTGAGTGTGTTTACACATTTTAACTGTTCGATTCCAGTCGGACTAAAGCAAGTTGTCTTTTTAAAAAATGCTTAAGTCAGACTGAAATCCTACCAGTCTGGTTTTTGCTAAATCAAACTAATTAAGAGACCTGGACAATGCAATTGTAGTTTGCTATCAGCAATTAACTTTTACACAAAAAAAATTGCATTTGGCATTTTTTACCTTTATGAGGGCATATTCTAACCTTTCAAAATTGAATGTCATTGATTTATGTCATATATTGTATTCAACTTAATTATCCACTGTTGTGGAGGGGTATCAAGAACACCAGTACCATTACATTTACATTCAGTCATTTGGCAGATGCTTTTATCCAAAGCGACTTACGAAAGAGAAATACACTATAAGCGAATCATCATAAGGAGACAGTGGTACAAAAAGTGCGAGGGTGAAAGAGTACGGAGGTTACGGCGAAAGGAAACCAAATCCGGAGTCTGTTTTAATATAGATGGGAGAGTCATGTTGAATTGAACAAACATGTAAAGGAGTAACAAGAATATTTGAGTTGGTACAATTAAGTGTAAAAATGAGGTCCAGCTGGTTTCCCAATCTGTGATTTGCTGTAGTTCTTAGTCTTTCCAAGTCAAACAAGGCCAGAAGAGCATGAAGTTCAGTGGCCTGGGGCTTGTCTTTATAATGAATGAGGCTGGTGTGCATTGAGCCGACCGCCAGAGGGAGCCCTCTCCCAAATACTAGCCATGAACTGCTCCTTCTACGTTTACTTCCTGTTAGCATTGTATAAATAGACATGCCTTACCATGGATACCTGTACTTTGCGAAGTATTGCCAGTCATTTCACTGCCTTACCAAGCGTTTCCGTTGCCTGTTTCATTGCCATCTTTTTTATGGCCATTGTGTCTGTTTTACTGGATTACCGATTGTTGGATTACTGTCTTTGCTTTGTTTGCCTGGTTGGACTGATTACGTGTCACTGTTTACTTTGCCTGTTTCATCGACTACGTCTCTGCCTTGTGTTTTGTATTTGTTTGCTACATTTATTAAACTTCCTGCATTTGGATTCTATCTTCACCTCCATGTTGAGTCTATCACAGTATTGGTATAAGTTTAAATTTCCAAGAACCACAAGTGGCCTAAAATTCTCCGGGAAGGAGGACAGCAGGACATCCAACTCCTCGAGAAAGTTTGCCAGCTGACCTGGAGGGGCGATATATGACAATAACATTTATTTATGTGGGTTGCATTGTAGTAATAGCATTGCATTCAAAAGAAGTATTGTTACATAGAGTTTGGTGAAAATGTCTGGTTCTTTGGAATGAGCAAACCTGTTCCCCCACCCCTACTGGTGTGTCGGGGGTGTGAGAGAAGGAGAAGTTGTTGGAGAGAGCAGCAGGTGGCCATGGGTTGTGGGAGTACTGCCAACAGGACAGGCCAAGCCTGCAAGGTGAGCC
Source organism: Moxostoma hubbsi (assembly GCA_032164185.1). Lineage (NCBI taxonomy): Eukaryota > Metazoa > Chordata > Actinopteri > Cypriniformes > Catostomidae > Moxostoma > Moxostoma hubbsi. The sequence goes on along the minus strand of JAVLUX010000007.1, from coordinate 50,506,690 downwards.
CAAGAAGAGACAACCTTCAACCCACAGACGAGACAGGGAAGACATGACAATGAGAAGGAGGCTAATCAAGTGGCCGAGATCTAATGATAAGGATGCATGGAGCAGACTAGATGAGGACCTGTGCTCCACTTTGGAGAACTTACTGGAAGGGTGGAGGCCAAGCTTAATATGTTTAGTTATATAGTGTACAAAAAATGCATAGGAAGATTTGGTGAAACAGTAGGAAGGAAGAGTATTCCCTGGGTGATGGGTTGGAGAGAGCAGGAGATACTTCAGCTTGTGAAAGAGCAGAAGCAGCTTTGTAAGTCTTGGAGGAAGGCAGAGGAACCTTTTAAGTTTGCCAGAAACCTGTTGGAAGAAAAGAGGAGTAGGAAGCTGGTGATGGCAAAAGAGGAACTAGAAGACCACTTGAAACAGCAACTTGTTGATCCATACAAAGACAACATGCTTGGCTCCCCTGGATATGTCCCACGGCCAGTAGGGCCAGAAGTGGAAATTGCCATAGATCCGCCTGAGCTGAGTGTGGTAGAAAAAGCCAGGGCAACTTCAGCCCCAGGCCCGAATGAGATACCATACAATCTGTGTAAAAAGTGCCCCATGGTTCTCAAAATGTTGTGGAGACTGTTGAGGGTTGCCTGGAAGAAGCAGTTCATACTTGTGCAGTGGCGAAGGGCTGTGGCCTTCTTCTTACACATAGAGCAGGGATCCACCAACATTGCTCAATTTAGGAGCATTGCTCTATTGAACATGGAGGGAAAGCTTTTATTTTCGGTGGTAGCAAGGAGGATGTCTGACTACCTCCTGAAGAATGGATACATAGACACAAGCTGCCAGAAGGCAGGCTTACCAGGTTTTGGAGTGGTGGTGGTGTAGTGGGCTAAAGCACATAACTGGTAATCAGAAGGTACAGTGCATGTACAAACCGGCACTTGAAAAGGCTGGAAGAGCTATTGGCTTTGGCCAGAATGAAGATTAAGCCAACAAAATCACATAGTCTATCTATTAGAAAGGGGGTGAGGGACGATCGGATTTCATTTGAGGTGGACGTTGAAGGCAGAGGATGTCGTAAACCAGGCAGTTTCAAGATTGAAGCATCAAGAGATTGTTGGAAGAACACAGTCTGGAAGAACAGGCCTTGGATGGGGGTGACTCCCAAACTGTGGTCAGTAGCCTCCCAAAAACAGAGGAAATAAATGGTAGTTACGGAAGTAACTAGGATGGAAGAGGAAGTGTATATGGGAGGGGACATCTGATAGTGTTAGTATGGGCTGACCTGTTGAAGGTGCCCCAGGCCAGGCTAAGTTTTCTAATAAGATCCACCTACAATACCCTATCAATCCCTGGGAATTTGTCTCTGTGGTATGGCTAAGAGGAGAGTTGCCCCCTCTGTGAGGCCCCAAGAGCAAACGTGCACGTATTGGTTGGGTGCAAGATAGCCCTGGCACAAGGACTGTACAGGTGGCGGCATGATCAGGTCCTGTGGAAGCTGGAAGAGATCCTATAGGTGCATATAGTGAAGGCAAACAAAGGCAACCATGCTCAGTAGAGGCAGGGTGTTGATTTTGTTAAAAAGGGAGGTGCCGCACAAAGCACAACACGGAGGGAACCCAGATCAATCTTGGTGCCTGGAAGTGATTGGTCAATGATGGTCAACCTTGGCTAGCTGCTAAAATTTCCTACCGAGGTTGCCATTACTTCCTTGAGGCTGGATGTATTGTTGTGGTCGACTTCAGCTAGGAAAATAGCAATGATTGTGCTTACTATTCCATGGAAAGGGGGTCTGGAGACAGCCTATGAGAGGAAGAAGATATAATATGCTGATCTGGCCGCAGAGTGCAGGAAAAATGGATGGAGGACTGCTACCTACTCTGGAAATTGGGTGCCGAGGATTTATGGAAACATCAATGCTGCACCTTTTTAGAGACTTTGGCATTGCAGAAAGCTTCAAAAATTATTTAAAGGAATTGGTAGAGGAAGCTGAGAAAGTGAGTTTCTGGCTTTGGTTAATAAGAAAGGCCAAAAAGTGGGGGGTTCAGAAGTAGGAAACTGAGGTATAGGGAACCTGGGTGATATGTGGTGAGGGCTTGTGCCGAGGTAGTATGCCATAAGGAACTGGTGGCACTGAGTTACCAAGAGATAAAGTGCCAGTACCAGCAGTGCACCGAGTATGCATATTGGTGCCAGTTGGCCGACGGGCTGGTGCGTATGGTCGTATCGAGGTATTGTGACATATAGAACCCTGGTTGCAAGTAATTCATGAAGGAAGGACGTCTGCATGGGAAGGCAAGGATGAGAGTTGTTGGAGGAGATCCGGTGTCCAGCTGCGTGGGGTGGTAGAGAGACGTCCCTGACCACTGTCCCACCACCAGGAGATGTTCTGGGATTAATGGGGCGCAACATTGAAGATAGGTGGTTCCCGGCTGATGACCATGCAGCTGGGCTGAAGGCATTATAGTTGAGGTTTTGCCTTTACCAGGCAATAATGCCTGGCATGTTATTACAGCTACCTATGCATCTGTTTTTTGTTTAATCATTAAAATTTATTTTCAATCTGACTAATCAGATAAGCTGTTTCAAACGGATTTAAATAAACATCAAATCATGTCACACAATAGTTATTATAAATAGGTTTAGAATAGAATAGTTAATAAAAAGAGCATTTTTGTCATTTTCATTGGAATTTTTTTCGCCCTGAGCCCCTTGTTAATTTCTGGACCTCATGGTCCTAAAAAATTCCATTTGATATGTCTATAATGTTTAATAGATAGCCTACTGTTAAGTGGTTGATTGTTTCAAACAAATATGTACTGAATTTCTAGCAAGACGTTTTCTTAAACTTCTGTGTTGTAACTTTGTGTTTTGGGAAAGTGTTTCACGAGTAACCTTGAATAACTCCCACAGGAATAAAACCATCTGGACACTGTATAAACATTTTCCCCTCATGACTATTCTACTACTACTACCTAATAAAATTTCCTCTCTTGGATCTTCACATTCCTGCTAAATGAAGCTAAATTATTAGCTAAAAAAACGAGTTATAGAATTCCTCTGTGGTTTGTATATGATAATTTTATTTTTGCAAAGTTAACATTTACTTTATATAGCGATTTCAAACCCCCAAAAGCCACCTCTAAAGACATGCCAGCCAATGCGATGTTAGCGGACAGGCAGAACGCGATTCTGATTGGCTAATAAACGCAGGCCGCTCCTCCTTATTCTACTGTTTACATAGTCATCAAGACAGGTGTGATTTCTCACGACACATATTTAACTCATATTTGTCGGATAGTAATATTAAATTAATATGTAAAAAAAAAAATAAATAAAAAAAAAAAATCCGCCCACAGCACCTAAAAGTACACGTTGAATGACGGTTTTAGAAAGAACTACAAATCCTATGAATCCCTGCGCGGCCGCTCCATTACGTCATCAGCGTGCGTGAGCGGGAGCACGAAAGTGGCAGTGAGAAACACATCTAAATCCTGATATCAAATCAAACATCACTGGTAAGAACAAACATAATGTATGTTGAATTTTATTTATATGTGGGTAACTATGGTTTCTATGAGTGTATATAGAGTTAAGTCATTAAAAATGCGTTTAGAGAATGTTGTTCACGTGCATGCTTGTGAATACACATGTTAATATGCAGACTCATGCAAAACTGTAAACATCTCACAGTACTACATGAGTGCATGACTGTTATTAAAATAAACTAGAAACCTCATTTATCATTTATTACATGCAAATTCACCCTAAACGGCGAGTGGAATGTAATTTAATCTACTATAAGAAAATGAAGAGATTCGAGTTAGATTTTATTTGTAAATATGTGTATCTGTAATGTTAAACTGTATCAGTGTATGTGTCTTTGAGCGTTATTTTTATTAAACACTAAGATTTTAGGTTAAAATGTATATCATTGGTAATGTGTATATTTTGGGCACTCTAACGGCTCACATTGCATTTTAGGTTTTCACCATTTCTAATAATATTTGTGTCTTTAATAGTTCATTTGAGTTTGTTCTGTGGTGTGATTTATATTTATAGAAGTGCAGATATTCCATGTAGTCTCTCAGTTTACATATGAGCTCACAAAACGTGTATTATAATAATATAAAATGATGCAAGTTAAATTTATAATTGTAAGAGTGTTTATAATGTGTTTTGAAATAGTGTAAAAGTTTATGGCAACTACCGTTTGCATGAGGAAGTGCATGACAGCTGTCCAGTGTTATGTGAACTGTGTTTCCTTGTTTTTAAGATTGTCTCCTTTGCAACAGAATTAATGTTTTTGCGTGTCTTGTTCAGTTGGTGTCAGGATGGCATCAGATGATGTGGCTCGACTTGCCGATTCGCTGGCTAAAACTCAAGTCAATGAGGGAGAGCTGAGTTATAAAGGACAGGGACTTAAACTGGACAACAAACAGTCTGGTGAACACACACACACACACACACACACACACACACCGTCACCTCTGCATGTACCATATTCGTACGTGTGTTTCTATCTGTAAGAGTAACAGACGTGATGTTTGTTTGTGTGCAGTGGAGCAGATGGTGAAGGAGATTGAGGAGTTTGATGGTTTGCGTGCGCTCAGACTGGAAGGAAACACCATCGGTGTGGAGGCGGCTCAAACTATCGCCAAAGCCCTGGAGAATAAGAGTGACCTGCAGGTACCAAAATCACTGTCAGGCCCGGATTAAACTGGCCCGCAAGAGAGCCACATCTAGAGACCAGAACAACACGAGCAATGTGTCCATCCAAACTGCAAATTTGATTCATGTTAACAATCACAGTATCACCAAAACAATTTACAAATAAAGCGTCGCTCAAATTCTGTGAAATTACATTTAATATATTACTTTTATTTTAAAACGCTCAGACAAACTGCGCTGAAGAACTCCAACTCAAGCGAGCGGACATCTGTTGACATTTATTGACATCTTGGTGTTTCTGTCCAGCGTTTTGAATGAGATATCCAAAAAAATTGCATAAAACTACTTGGAAGGAAACCTTTTGTGGTCCGCATAGACAAAGTTACATTTTTGGAGATATGCACATCAGGTTACCGCAGGATTGACGCAAAGTATAAATTGGCCTTAAGCAGCCGTCAAACAGCCAGAACTACCTAACAGCTGGAAGGAAGTTCCTAGAACACCTTAGCAACTGCTTAGCAACCGCATAGCAACGCTCTGACTACCATTAAGAAGAATCTTGCTTAATGATGGCATATGTTACATTTTTGCCTTCCCTATTGTTCTTCCCTCATGTTAGTGTTGTCACTGGAGTGATATGTTCACCGGCCGCCTGCGTCCTGAGATTCCCCCCGCACTGGTAAGATGAGCACCACTGACCTGAGACCTGCTATGTGATGTCACAACTGTCTTTGAGAGTGTCTTTGACTGAAATGCACCAATAGACCAGTTGTTTGTGACTCAAACAGAATGTGTGTTGATTGAATTGTGTCCGTCTAGGTGTCTCTGGGTGATGCCTTAATCACAGCTGGAGCTCGGCTGAAGGTACTGGACCTGAGTGACAACGCTTTTGGACCTGATGGAGTGAAAGGCATTGAGAAGCTGCTCAAGAGCGCCGCCTGCCACACGCTGCAGGAACTGCGCCTGAACAACTGCGGAATGGGCATCGGTGGAGGGAAGGTGGGAGGAGTTTGTGATAATGTCACCATGGTTACATTCTACTTGTGTACTACTTTAGACCTGCTGTGTTTGATGATTCTGCAGATTCTGGCCGCGGCTCTGACGGAGTGTCATAAGGAATCGAGCGCGCTCGGCGCCCCCTTGCAGCTGAAGGTGTTCATTGCAGGCAGGAACAGACTCGAGAATGACGGAGCCACAGCGCTGGCACAAGCCTTTCAGGTGCTGAACAATCTAAAGGCTAGCGTATACACACCTTAACCACTCGTGCACTCTCAGCTGATTGGTCGTTTCTGTTGTGTTCTCTCAGCTGATTGGCAGTCTGGAGGAAGTGCACATGCCCCAGAATGGCATCAATTACCCAGGAGTCTCTGCTTTAGCCACAGCGATGCAGCACAACCCGCAGCTGCGAGTGATCAACCTCAATGACAACACGTTTACCAAGAGAGGCGCTGTCGCAATGGGACAGGTAGATCAACTTTACATCAACATCATGTTTGAGATGAATCATTAAAGGGATAGTTCAGACAAAAAAGAAAATTCTGTTTTCATTTAATCATCCTCATGTCGTTCTTAAAATGTTGTGTTTGTGTGTGTGTGTTATCAGGCGCTGAAACATCTACGCAACGTTCAGGTGATCAACTTTGGTGACTGTCTCGTTCGGTCAGAAGGAGCTCTTGCCATCGCAGATGCCCTGAGAGAAGGACTGCCGATACTGAAGGTACTTGTACATCATCGATACTGACGATTCTCAGTGTTTTGGTATGATGTTAAGAGAGCTTATGCTAATTATGTTACGTCTACAGGAGTTGAATCTGTCGTTTGGGGAGATCACTGAAGATGCTGCTCTGGAAGTCGCTCGATCTGTCCACAAAAAAGATCAGTTTGAAAAACTCGACCTGAACGGTACCGACACAAATACATACAACAAACATCGCGACACCGTTAGGAATTCTCTAATGGAGTTAAACATTCATTTGTTTAGTCAGCTTTGACTGAATGATTCAGGGGTCAACAGGTTAGAAACAGATTTTGAAAACCAATGAGAAGTCATTAAGATGCATTTTTACTGTTCTAAAACACATTTAACTATTAAACTCTATGGCGGGGGCTATAATGTGAAAAACGTTACGTTTAAAACGTTAAAGTCCCCTTATACATAAGTCAGGCATATGAGGTATCACTTGAAACTTTTCAGTGATAATCATCACTTCTGCATTTATGTTACTTAAAATGACTAAATAAGGCCTGAAAACATTCACTTTGAGAATTAGCGCCCCCTAGAGGAAATGGGGTACAAATATTTATATAAAAATAAAAGTCACATAGCACATAAATGCACATGTCATATATCAAATGAGAGATCTCACTCTCAGGAATGTGACTTTATAGTGTATTTTGTTGCACTAATAACACAGTTCAAAATATTTTCAAAAGAATCACAAACTGAAATATGATTGCTGTAAGACATCAAATACAAATGTCTCTTTAATCTCCGATAACTGCTGCTATTAGCCCCAACTAGCCAAAAGCTTAATATCTGCTTTTGCGTTACGCAGTTTTCTAGAAAATTAGCCGTTGTTTTCTCGTCTGTGAACTTGTGTGAATAATCCCAAGTTATATCTTAGATGTTCAGAACAAAATATGCCGTTAAGCAGGAAAAGCATGCTATACAAATCATAAAAAAATATATGTTATCAACTATTGATGATAAAATGTTATAAATCATCACAAAGGGGAGGATCTCAGCTTTCTAATGACACCTGGATTGAGCTTCTAGTCCACTCAGAGGCCGAGATATTCAATGAAATAATGAGGGTGTTGCTTGAACTGAACATTAGACTGAATGTCTATGGACGAGCACATCTGTGAGGGGTGAAATGTGTTAGAGCTCCACCTACAGTTCACATCTGTGTATTGTGATGGAATGTGTTAGAGTGCCACCTACATTTCACATCTGTGTATTGTGATGGAACGTGTTAGAGTGCCACCTACATTTCACATCTGTGTATTGTGATGGAACGTGTTAGAGTGCCACCTACATTTCACATCTGTGTATTGTGATGGAATGTGTTAGAGTGCCACCTACAGTTCACATCTGTGTATTGTGATGGAACGTGTTAGAGCGCCACCTACAGTTCACATCTGTGTATTGTGATGGAATGTGTTAGAGCGCCACCTACAGTTCACATCTGTGTATTGTGATGGAATGTGTTAGAGCGCCACCTACAGTTCACATCTGTGTATTGTGATGAAATGTGTTAGAGCTCCACCTACAGTTAACATCTGTGTATTGTGATGGAATGTGTTAGAGCGCCACCTACAGTTCACATCTGTGTATTGTGATGGAATGTGTTAGAGCGCCACCTACAGTTCACATCTGTGTATTGTGATGGAATGTGTTAGAGCGCCACCTACAGTTCACATCTGTGTATTGTGATGGGATGTGTTAGAGCTCCACCTACAGTTCACATCTGTGTATTGTGATGGGATGTGTTAGAGCTCCACCTACAGTTCACATCTGTGTATTGTGATGGAATGTGTTAGAGCGCCACCTACAGTTCACATCTGTGTATTGTGATGGAATGTGTTAGAGCGCCACCTACAGTTCACATCTGTGTATTGTGATGGGATGTGTTAGAGCTCCACCTACAGTTCACATCTGTGTATTGTGATGGAATGTGTTAGAGCGCCACCTACAGTTCACATCTGTGTATTGTGATGGAATGTGTTAGAGCGCCACCTACAGTTCACATCTGTGTATTGTGATGGAATGTGTTAGAGCGCCACCTACAGTTCACATCTGTGTATTGTGATGGAATGTGTTAGAGCGCCACCTACAGTTCACATCTGTGTATTGTGATGGAATGTGTTAGAGCGCCACCTACAGTTCACATCTGTGTATTGTGATGGAACGTGTTAGAGATACATTTATTTTCTTGTGTTTACTGCCACCTAATGGAATAAAATTATACTTTTGAAAGTGAGGTTGAGTGAACAGAAATACATGTTTACAGCACACATTCATTTGTGTTTGTGCTGATCTGTGTGTGTGTGTTTAGGTAACAGTCTGGGTGAAGAAGGTTGTGACAGTCTGAGAGAGGTCATGGAGAGCATGAACATGGGCGAGAAACTGGGATCTCTGAGGTGAAACACCGATTCAGTGTTTATTGTAGTGTCTGTGACAGTCACGCCCTTTACCCATAATTCCTGTCACTGCACACAGTGATGACGAGGGAGAACCAGAGGAAGATGATGATGACGATGATGACGACGAGGAGGAGGATGATGATGATGAAGATGTGGAGGAGGAAGAAGAAGAGGGAGAAGGAGAGGAAGAGGAGGAGGGAGAGGAGAGCGAATCAAATCAGGTGTGATTAAGGATTTTAATGTGATTTTTGAATTAATCAGGATAATTTTACTCGTTTTACATAAACTGCATCTGATCTGAACATTCAAAGCACAGAAGAAAATAAAGTGAGAACAACAATCAGAGTGTGTGTGTGTGTGTGTTTGTGTGTAGTTTTCAACGCCGCCCTCAGCTCCTCGTCCTCCAGACGTCTCGTCGTTCCTGAATTTTCCATCTCCAGACAAACTGCTGCGACTTGGTGCGAAGAGAAGCTTCCTCATCCAACAGCAGGTCTCAAACACTCATACGCACATTATTTTATTGTACAGCCTGTAGCCCCTTAGACAACAAGGAGGGACTTTATTTAAAAAATATATTTTTCCATTCTCTCACAATTATCCATTGCAACAGCTTTTTCTATTTTGATCCTCTTTTCTCCCCAATTTGGAACGCCCAATTTCCACTATTTAGTAGGTCCTCGTGGTGGTGCAGTTACTCGCCTCAATCCGGGTGTCGGAGGACGAGTCTCAGTTCCGCTTCTGAGAGCGTCAATTGGCGCATCTGATCACGTGACTCGTTGTGCATGACACCGCGGAGACTCACAGCATGTGGAGACTCATGCTACTCTCCACGATCCACACACAACTCACCACACGCCCCATTGAGAGAACCACTAATCACCACCACGAGGAGGTTACCCCATGTGACTCTACCCTCCCTAGCAACCGGGACAATTTGGTTACCCCATGTGACTCTACCCTCCCTAGCAACCGGGACAATTTGGTTACCCCATGTGACTCTACCCTCCCTAGCAACCGGGACAATTTGGTTACCCCATGTGACTCTACCCTCCCTAGCAACCGGGCCAATTTGGTTGCTAAGGAGACCTGGCTGGAGTTACTCAGCACGCCCTGGATTCAAACTCGTGACTCCAGGGGTGATAGTCAGCGGCAATACATATAATATCGTATTTATTATTATTATTACTAATATATTGAATGTTGGGTTATTATTGTGCAATAGTCATTTACTTCCATCCTAATTCATTCCTATTTGATGAAGGCTGAAGGGTTTAACCTGGGGATGTGCATGAGTATCTGATTAATCATTACCCGCCCATCTTAACATATTAGACTGTTAAAAACAACACCACTCGAATATTGCAATTTGATTTTCTTTTGTGCCGTCGCCTGCTGTGGGCAACAATGAAACTGCTTTTTTCACCCAAATCTTGCCATTGCAACTCAATGCATTGATTGGCGTTCTGGATGCATGACGTTGTTTAAGAAATGGTTCACATTTAAACATTTATTTAAAGTAATTAAATTGCTTCAGATGACTTGGAGTGTGTTACTGTGTGACTGAATATGTATGTATAGATCATTAGATAATCCACATGAAGCACAATGTTACATATGACCACCAGGAGATGGCGCCAAATACATGACACAGACTCAATGATGACTCAAATGACACAGAATGAAACTGAATGAGATGATTATCTTTCAAACGAGTCCACACACAAGATAATCAGATGTATTGATCATTAGATAATCCACATGAAGCACAATGTTACATATGACCACCAGGAGATGGTGTCAAATACATGACACAGACTCAATGATGACTGAAATGACACAGAATGAAACTCATTCTGTGAAATCTCATGACTAAAATCATGTCTGCATGCTATGCAAACCTGTAGTCATTGTTGTGTTTGCATGTGTAATTAGTTCTTATGTACAATTATTATCTTTTATTTGTTTGGAGATGTTTTTGGACACGATGATCAATTATATTTGTAATGTTGGAACTTTTGATCACTTTGTCGTATCAACACAAAAATGTTCTCAGACACAGTTGACATTATTGGAAACAAAAGTAGTTTTTCGGAGCCACATTAATTACATTCAGAGATATATAATGTCAAATCAGAATTTTAAAAAAAATATATTTTTCATCAGTTTTTTTAGGCTGAGAGACTCTGAATGTATCATTATCTATATCATTACAAAATGTGAAAAGTTGTGTTTACAATGACACCAAACACTTCACCCTCCTTGTTTATTTTCCTTCGCCTGCTGTGGGCAACAATGAAACTGCTTCATTAATCCAAATCTCGCCGTTACAACTCAATGTATTGATTGGCGTTGTGGATGCGTGACGTTATTAAATGAGTAGTGCACATTTCAATTATTGTAAAAGATAAGTTCATAAGTGTGTTACTTGAGTGCTCGACTACAAAATAAACCATCCCTAGTTTAACCAGACCATCTAAAAATGCAGCGTTCATTTTTAAAATCTTTTAAAATATCTGTGTATTTGACAAAAGTGTGTTTTTAATATTCTCATAATGCACAATATGGATCAATGTGATTAGATCAGGTCATTGCAATCAGGTGTTATGTAATAATTGTGTGTGTGTGTGTGTGTTCAGGTGGACGTGTTGGATGCAGGTAAAACGGCAGAAGTGTTTCTGAAGATCTCCTCTGTGTATAAAGAGGAAGACACTGAGGTGAAATCAGCCGTGTTGGAGAGTATCGGTGAGATCACACAAACATTTATCAGATGTCCGTTTAGAGATGTGAGAGTGACGTCTGACTCGTTCTTGTGTGTGTGTGTGTGTGTGTGTGTGTGTGTGTGTGTGTGTGTTTCAGATGCAGTGTTGAGTAAAGCTTTCTCCACACCCTCATTCCAGGGTTTGAGTTTTGTCTCGTCGCTGCTGGTGATGCTCGGACTGTTGAAGGTAAAAAGTTTAGCGTTTTCAGGCTGGTAGCTGACGCTCGGCTAGTCTGTTGCATTAAATTGGGTAAAGTCAATTATTTTAGGAGTTGTTAGTTAACATCTGATTAACTGTTTGTATATCCAGTAATACATAGTTGCCATAAAGATGCCCAGTATGTCACGAAAGCCACTTCAAAACATGATTGGGGCACAGAAAGATGTTAAGAAGTTCCTTAAAGAATCCTCAAGTAAACGCTAATGCCAGTGTCAACTCTTATTAGTCTTGTTCATTTGTTTGGACTCGAGCGTGGTTATTAAAGGGACAGTTCACCCAAAAATGCTCTCATTATTTACTCACCCTCATGCCATCCCAGATGTGTGTGACTTTCTTTCATCTGCAGAACACAAATGAAGATTTTGGTTGGTCCAAACAGTGCAAGTGAATGGTGACCAAAACTTTCAAGCTCCAAAAAGCACATAAAGGCAGCATATAGGTAATCCAATGGTTTAATCCATGTCTTCAGAAGAGATACGATAGATCAAATGTGAAAGTGGAGATTTATAGGATTAAAAACAAGTCTATCATATCACTTCTGAAGACATGGATTAAACCACTGGATTACTTTTATGCTGCCTTTATGTGCTTTTTGGAGCTTGAAAGTTCAGGTCACCATTCACTTGCATTGTATGGACCTACAGAGCTGATATATTCTTCTTTAAATCTTAATTTGTGTTCTGCAGAAGAAAGTAAGTCACACACACCTGAGATGACAGTAAATGATGAGAGGATTTTCATTTTTGGTTGAACTGTCTCTTTAAATTCACATTTGTGGTAAGTCGAAAGTTATTTATTTTTTTCAGTATTTTCTTAACCACATTATGTACATATCAAGATATAGGCCGACATGTGTTAAATATTTAATAGTGATATATTGTTTCCTATATCACCTGTCTGAATGGATGATGTGCCTCTCTAGAGTGAAGATAAGCTGAAGCCGGTGAAAGTCGTCCCAGGACACCTTCAGTGTTTGGAACATGCAGTAAAACAGAGTTATTTCCCCCGGGAAAACGTCACTGTCCTGAACGCTTTCATGGCCAGGTAACTGAAAGTTCGACAGTTTTAGTGTCAGCATGGCTGTGGTGACTGAATCTGTTTGTGTGTTTGGTTCTTTTATAGGCAGAATAAATCACTGGAGTGCTGCGGTAGTGCTCGAGACCACCTGAAATCCACCATACAAAACCTCACATCAGAGAGCTGAACACACACAAACACTCCAGAAACGCAACATGTGATTTTACCCCAGTCCACTCTTCCATCTGATTGTTTATATCATACTTTCATAACATGTCTTGAAACCTTACCTGTCTCCTGCCTATTCTTTTCAGTAAAAGGGTTATTATTATTATTATTATTATTATTATTATTAGTTGTCCAAGCTAGTAATTATTAGGCTTGGATGCCTAATAAGGTTATACTACCCGGGCATATGCCCACTTCTGAGTCTAGTTGTGATGTGCCAGAACATAATGACCTGTGGTATGTGGCACCAAGACATTAGCAGATCAGATAAGTTGCGAGGCGGAGCCGCCATGAATCGGACTTGTTGGTTCAGAACATCCCGTAGATGATCAATCGGATTGAGATCTGGAGGATTGACGCCGGGGCAACACCTTCAACTCTTCATCATTGACCTTATTCACGCTAGCACCAGCTTTGATTTTTAATGGGAATAGACAACGAGGCTGCGAGGGATACACTTACAGTCTCTTCAATGGGCTGTACTGCATTTAAAGTGTTTTTGGATCATTCTGTTGACAAAACATTGAAAATATCTGTCCAAGAACATTCAGTTGTTATCATCTCTGCTTCCCCTTTAAGGTTTTTATGGAATGGTGTGTATGTGTGACGTAATGAGCGAGGGGATGCGGGGGAAGTAAACAAAAAGTATAGCAGAAGCAGTCTGAGTTTTACGGTGTGAAACGTAGCAGTGACGCAGGTTGTACTCCAGTTGAATGCTGTGAAGAAAAGTGCCTTATATGCCCGCGAATGTGTAACATTACTGCTGAGAATAATAAAGCCGAGTTCATGGTTGAAACCAACCGACGACTACAGTGTGTGTTTGGAAGCTCTGTTAGACCGGACCACCATAAGCAAGTTACCTGCTACGAGCCAAGTAATTATATTGATACCAGCTCGCTCTTAACCACGGTTGTGAGCGTGAAAGCTGTGAAGGTAACACTGGGGGCTTCGTCCGGGATTTAAAAGGAAAAAAAAAAAAGTTTCGTCGGACGCAGAATTACGGCGCTCGGGGCTGGAGCTAAAAATAGCGCGTTGAGGAAGAAAGCTGTCGAAATGGAAACCCCTAACGTAAGCACCAACCCATTTTTAATGGAATTAAGAGACACTAATACGGACCAAGATAATCACGGGGATGGCCGATATGCCGACGGCATTAACCCATTCGCGGCTGGCATGGAGCGAACGTTTGCCGCGGATGGAGCTAAAAACCGGATGCCGTTCTTCAACCTAGATTTGCCCCCCACACCACCGCCATCAGGGTTGACTAACCCGTTCCTAATGTCCGTGGAACCACATAATACAACAGATGGTGAGTCCACATACTTTTATCAGCAAACCTGTGACTGTTCAAAGCATATGACAGCCAGCCCCACTGCAGTTTTACCGCACAGGGTTAAAAATAGCCCCGCCCCAACTGTTGCCCAACGCACCATTACTCAGCTAGCTAACCCATTCACTTCCATGAACTGTACGGTACAAAACCCTTTCTCCCAGCCCCATGCATTGCCCTCCCAGTTCACTTCGACACCTTTTCCAATCTGCACGCCCCGGCCAGTGGAATGTTGTGGAGCAACGTGCTACAATAATAACTATGCCCCACACCGTGATCGATACCAATACGGTCAATCAGTGGTGGAAAGGGCCAAGTCAGCCCCACGGTCATCACGCACCACGCCAGATGTTGAAATAGTGGACGTTAGTGACGATGAACATTATGGATATCAAGAGAGAATTCCAATATTAAAGCCGGGCCATTTTGATGGAACGGGCTCCTGGAAAGACTTTGTTCACCGGTTTGAAAGCTGTGCAAAGGCAAACCATTGGTCGGAAATGACAATGGCAATTCAACTGAGATTCAGCCTGACTGGCGCGGCCGGAGCTATCATTCATAAAAACCCCAGGTCTGACCGTTGGAGCTACCGGCGGATTGTGACTGAAATAGAGACCGCCTACGGGCCTCGGTCCGAACATGCGGCAGCCATCGGTATTGAACTTAGGCAGAGGGTTAGGGGGCAGAACGAAGCCCTGCACCTATTAAGGGATGACATCTATGAGAAAGTGTCCATTGTGTATGCTGACCGTACCGAGCTGGAGCAGGACGCTATCAGTGTGGAGGTTTTCACCAATGCCCTGGCCGACGCCGAGGTGGTGCAGAAACTACTGGAAAAGCAGCCGCACACCCTATCCAGAGCATATGACATCGCGCACAGCTACGAGACCACCAAGAGGGCCGCCAGAACAGTCACACAGTTCATGCAGCCTGGCCAGCGAGGTCTTGTAAATCAGAAAGCCAGGGCCACCATAGTACGTGAAAATAACAGCAGGCCAACTTTTGTGGAGCCAGTGGGGGTTGAGGTTTGGTCCATCAACTCGCCAGGGAGGGCTCCAGGATTTAATCAGCAGTGGCGCCAGAAGAGAGACACAAATGTCAAAATGCCTATGGGGGATGTTCAATGCCACAACTGTTCCGGTCTAGGGCATATCCAGAGAAACTGCCCTTCCCCCCGACGACCTAGGCAGCAAGGCCGGACAGTCAACAAGAACACAGCACCCGACACAGGTAAAGTGGTCACCTGTACTGCGAGTCAGGGAGAAGACATGTGTGTTAAAATATTAATATATGGACTGGAAATGTGTGCTCTGCTTGATTCTGGTGCACGGAGGAATGTGTTGCCCCTCCATCTCTTTAACTCTATCCCTGCAGAGTCCAGACCCCCAATAGAGCCATCTGTCGCACAGGTACTGCAGGGCATCGGGCCCAGTGGTCTGGCAGTTCTGGGGGAGGTTAACTTACCAGTACAAGTTGGGAGCGGGGCTACCAATGTGAACTTTATTATGGCCGACACAGCAGAGAACACTGAGGTTATCCTGGGGCACCCTTTCCTACATCAGACAAGTGCCCAGCTAGACTATGGGCGCCATGAGATAACCCTCTTCGGAGAAAAGGTACCTCGTTTTAACCAAAACCATCAGCCCCGGGTACATATTGTCAGAGTGGCCCGCACAACAGTATTGGAGTCTGGGTGCGAGTATGTAGTGCCTGGCACTGCCCGCCTGCGCCATACTAGTGAGGGAGACCTAATGCTGAGTCCAACCAGGGGTTTCATAGAAAAGCACCATGTCCTAGTGGCTCGTATCATCGTACAGGCACAACGATCCACCAACGTTCCCATCAGAGTTTTCAACCTTGGTGCCTTACCTGTCACTTTGAAGAGGGGCGCTGTAGCAGGGATTCTACAGCCAGCCGCGGTGGTGGTGAAGGTGGAGTCCCAGCCGCCTCTGGCCTCATTAGCCCCTGAACCTATTAACTCTGTTTGTGCTTCTTTACCCAGCCACCTGCAGGTCCTGTACGACGAGAGCTGTGCTAGTCTGCCCGAGGGCGACCAGGTGAGGTTGGCCAATCTGCTACGGTCTTACAGTGACGTATTCTCTACGGGGCCCACTGACCTTGGATGTACTGGTCTTGTGCAGCATGATATCCTCACCACCGTTGGTCCGCCTGTGAAACAGCAACCGCGCCGAATGGCTAGGGACAAACAGACTGCAGCAGACCAGCAGGTGCAGCAGAGCCTGGACACTGGTGTGGCTCGACCTAGCAACAGCAGCTGGGCTGCACCTATAGTCATGGTGAGGAAGAAGGATCAGACATTGCGATTATGTGTCGATTACAGGCCCCTAAATGAGAGAACCATAAAGGATGCTTATCCACTGCCCCGCATCCAGGACACTTTAGACACACTGTCCACAGCCAGGTACTTCAGCACACTAGATTTAACATCAGGGTACTGGCAGGTGGAGTTGACACCAAGAGCCCGAAAAGCCGCTGCGTTCTGCACCCGTAAGGGCCTGTTCGAATGGAATGTGATGCCGTTCGGACTGTGCAATGCGCCAGCCACGTTCCAGAGACTCATGGACCGTGTCCTGGCCGGGTTGCAGTGGGAGACCTGCTTGGTCTACCTCGATGACATCATTGTCCTGGGGCGGAACGGAACTGAAATGTTGGAGCGGCTTAGTCAAGTGTTTGGCAGACTACGCACAGCCAATCTGAAACTTAAACCTTCAAAGTGTGTCCTGTTCCGAGAGCAAGTGGCTTATTTGGGGCATATCGTCTCTGCCAAAGGTGTTGCCACCGACCCCCAAAAGATCCAAAAGGTGGCTGGGTGGCCCACACCACAAAATGTAGCTGAAGTGCGTCAGTTTGTCGGCCTGGCTTCGTATTACCGACGCTTTGTCAAAGATTTTGCCTCTGTTGCCAAGCCCCTTCACGAGCTGACCAAAAAGTATGCACGCTTTAACTGGACGAACGAGTGCCAGGAGGCGTTTGAACAGCTGAAAAGCCGGCTGACATCAGCACCCGTGCTGGGTTATCCCCTTGACAGTGGCCAGTTGCTCCTCGACACGGACGCCAGTGATTGGGGAATTGGAGCGGTCCTTTCCCAAGTGCAAGGAGGTGAGGAGAGAGTACTCGCCTATGGGAGCAGGAGATTGTCAGCCACCGAGCAAAATTACTGCACCACCAGACGAGAACTTCTGGCAGCTGTCGAGTTCACCTCTCATTTCCGGCAGTATCTGCTAGGGAGAACATTCATCATACGGACTGACCACAGCAGTCTACGCTGGTTGACTCGGATGAGGGAGCCTGAGGGCCAGCTTGCTCGCTGGCTGGGGAAACTGGCAGAGTATGACTTCCAGGTGATCCATCGTCCGGGGAGACATCACCAAAATGCGGACGCGCTCTCCAGGAGACCCTGCGGAACGTCGTGCTCATGCAGAGTGCCAGAGCCTAGCTTCAGTAACCAGTTTCAACACAAAGGGATTCAGTGCAACATGGCAGAGAGTCCAGTTTCAGAGAATGCTGGGGAAACTCCTGCAGAGCAACCTCCAGTGGGGGTAGTGTTGCCCGAAGGTGGCTATGGGGATAGCCTTGCAGTCGAGCCTAAGCATCTACCAGTGGGGGTAGTGAACATTTTCAGTGGCAATCAAGCTGGTTTTGCTTTCCGTCCAAGTGTCTTCAGGGTGAGCGAGTCAGCCCAAGTCAACCTGTTCGGTGGTTGGACCCGAGAGCAGTTAATCAGTGCCCAAGAAGCTGACCCAGGTATAGCACCAGTGAGGAAGTGGATGGATGACGGGAGGGGCAGGCCACCCTGGGTTGACATAGCACCCTACAGCCCTGCCACCAAAGCCTACTGGTCCCAGTGGAAAAGGCTCTACCAGAAAGATGGAGTTTTGCTAAGGAAATTTTACTGCACGACGGGAAGGGTGTTCTATCCACAGATCTTGCTGCCTCGAGAGTACCGCGCCTCAGTGATAGAACAATTGCATGATGGTCCAGTCGGTGGCCATTTTGGAGGAGAAAGAACCCTAGCACGTCTCAAGGCCCGGTATTACTGGTACAATATGAGGGATGACGTCATTCTGTGGTGTCGCACTTGCACCCGTTGTGCTGCGAAAGCCCGGCCCAAGAAAACACCTCAAGCCGCCATGAGCACAGTGCGAGTTGGTGCCCCCTTCGAACGTATCGCAGTTGATTTAATGGGACCATTAAATGAAACTGAAAGGTGCAACCGCTACATAATAGTGGTACAGGACTACTTCACCAAATGGGTGGAAGCCTATCCTGTTCCAAATGAACAAGCAATGACAGTGGCTGAAAAGATTGTTTCCGAGTGGGTGTGTAGGTACGGAGTTCCACAGTGCCTGCACAGCGACCAAGGTAGCAATTTTGAGTCAGCTGTGTTCCAGGGGATGTGTGAGCTGCTGGGAATCGATAAGACACGAACCACGCCATTTCGGCCACAGTCAGATGGTCAAGTGGAACGTTTCAATGCCACCCTGCAGAAAATTCTAGCCACCACTGCAGAACGATGTCATTGGGACTGGGACATTATGACCCCATATGCAGTCATGGCTTACCGTGCAACCAAACACAGCTCCACAGGCCTGACACCTAATATGATGTTGTTCGGACGGGAAATTACAGAGCCAGTGGATCTTGTTGCTGGGTTGCCACCTGACTCAGACCACACTGCTACCCCGTCAACCTATGTTGTACAGCTAAGGGAACGGCTCGAGCTGTCTCACCAGTTGGCCCGGGAGGCGCTGGGGAAATCTGTCGAGCATGCCAAACGACAGTATGACAAAAATGTTTGCAGAGTCCAATACAAAGTCGGTGATGCAGTATGGCTCCTGGTTAAAGGCACAAAAAGAGTGAAGAATAGAGTGCGGAAGTTCCTCCCTTCTTACGAGGGTCCGTACTTCGTGGTGGGTGTACTGGACGATTTGGTCTACCGAATAAAAAGGGGCCTGAGAATGAAGATGAAAGTCGTTCATCACGACAAACTCAAAGCTTACCACTCCAGGACAGCACTAGACAACGACTGGGTTTTGCAAGAGGCTGAAATTTGGGCACCAGTGGAGGCGCCAACCCCATTATCAGACATCAGCTCTTCAGAAATTGATATAGGCCCTCTTGACTTCTCAGGCCTTTTCTCTTTACCACCATCGTCGGCAGTTCCACCGAGCAGCAGCCAGCTACCTTGCCACATGGCTGAGCCCTCGCTGGATGAGGTCAGGGGACAAGCTGCTCATCCTCTTTTGAGCTCCACCCCTCGGCATCGACCCCGGAGGGTCCGCCGAGCTCCTGACATGTTTGGTGATTGGGTTGTTCACTGAGCATATCTGTTTGAGGTTGGGTGTAGGCGGATCGCTGCCCTCCTCAAATAAAAAAAAAGAGTTCCTGTATTGTGAAAACCAAAAGAGTTCCTGAATTGTCAAAAACCAAAAGAGTTCCTGTATTGTTAAAAAAAAAAAAAAAAAAAAAAAAAAAGTTGTTATGGGGTTAGTATAATTGTTTACTATTGACAGTCGGTAATTTGGAGACTAGTGGGCCGCATAGTTTTGTTATAGCATCCTGGGTGTGTTTACTGCTTAGAATTGTATGGAGCATAAGTGTGAGTTATGATGTATTTAAGGGTTAAGACCTCCTTTATCTTTGCAACTCTTCCCGCACCGGAAACATGGGTCATGGTTGGGGATGTTTGTATAGTGACTGTCTCATTACTATCTTTCTGTGTACAGGGTAATGATGCTGGAGAGATGTTAAAGGTTTAATCATTCTCCAGAGTGGGGGTAGTGTTATCATCTCTGCTTCCCCTTTAAGGTTTTTATGGAATGGTGTGTATGTGTGACGTAATGAGCGAGGGGATGCGGGGGAAGTAAAAACAAAAAGTATAGCAGAAGCAGTCTGAGTTTTACGGTGTGAAACGTAGCAGTGACGCAGGTTGTACTCCAGTTGAATGCTGTGAAGAAAAGTGCCTTATATGCCCGCGAATGTGTAACATTACTGCTGAGAATAATAAAGCCGAGTTCATGGTTGAAACCAACCGACGACTACAGTGTGTGTTTGGAAGCTCTGTTAGACCGGACCACCATAAGCAAGTTACCTGCTACGAGCCAAGTAATTATATTGATACCAGCTCGCTCTTAACCACGGTTGTGAGCGTGAAAGCTGTGAAGGTAACACAGTGTACACAGAGCGTCAGACATTATGAGTTGTGTAAATGAGATGTGATTTAGGAGCTTTAAACAACATTATACCGTTCGTGCCATTGAAGTGATGGTAAGTGTATCCCTCACAGCCTCGTAGTTATTCCCATTAAAAATCAAAGATGGTGTTAGAGTAAATAAGGTCTATATCCGAACAATGTGTGTAGTGTGGCAGGGCGCATTATCCTGCTGAAAGAAGCCACTGCCTTTAGGAAATACCACTGATATGAAGGGGTGTACCTGGTCTGCAACTATGTTTAGGTAGGTGGCACGTGTCAAATTGACGTCCACGTGAGCATCACACTCCCTCCTCTGGCTTGTCGTCTTCCCACAGTGCATCCTGGTAACATCACTTCCCCAGGTAAACAGCACACACATAAACGTCCGGGACTCATCGGACCTTCTTCCACTCCTCCAAGGTACAGTTCTGACACTCGCATGCCCATTGTAGGTGCTTTTGACGGTGGACAGGGGTCATCATGGGCACTCTTGAATGGTCTGTGGTTATTCTCTATCCACGAGGAGGTTACCCCATGTGACTCTACCCTCCCTAGCAACCGGGACAATTTGGTTACCCCATGTGACTACCCTCCCTAGCAACCGGGACAATTTGGTTACCCCATGTGACTCTACCCTCCCTAGCAACCGGACCAATTTGGTTACCCCATGTGACTCTACCCTCCCTAGCAACCGGGACAATTTGCTTACCCCATGTGACTCTACCCTCCCTAGCAACCGGGACAATTTGCTTACCCCATGTGACTCTACCCTCCCTAGCAACCGGGACAATTTGGTTACCCTATGTGACTCTACCCTCCCTAGCAACCGGGACAATTTGGTTACCCTATGTGACTCTACCCTCCCTAGCAACCGGGACAATTTGGTTACCCCATGTGACTCTACCCTCCCTAGCAACCGGGACAATTTGGTTACTCCATGTGACTCTACCCTCCCTAGCAACCGGGCCAATGTGGTTGCTAAGGAGACCTGACTGGAGTCACTCAGCACACCTGGATATATTTGTATGGAACTGGTTTACTAAATGAGAAACATACAGAAACTTCAGTTGATCTGAATATAAACACACATAAATCTCTTTAGGGAAAGATGAACTTCTTTACTGAATAAACATTAAAGTCTTCCATGAGGACACAAAAGAACACAGTAATAAAAATCAGCCATCAGCAATTTCAAACATTCTCTCAAACTCAAAAAAGAAACGTTTATTAAACATCTTCAGCAACCACATGCAATTATTAATTATGTATTTAATAACTTTCATTGAACTCATTTAATAAAGTGTCCACACTGGGAATAAAGTCTCATTTATCTCATGATTGACCAAAATGTTTCTGCTTTTTATTTAATGTCGCTTTACTTTAAGAATGAAATAATCTCCAGAAGTGAACTTCATCAGTCAAAATGTCCCTTTGAGATATAAAGTTATTCATAGAGTGTAAAAAATAATACATGTATTTTACAGAGAAAAAACAGACAAATTTGATATTCATTCACATTTTACAATAAAAGTGTTCAATTCCCCTAAAACACATTTATTCACAGCAAATATTTTCATTGTTATTGAACTCATGATATGTGTTACAGATATTAAAGAATCAGATATTACTGAGATTTTCTGTTGTTACAAACATTTACCAGGTAAAATCCTCAGAGGGGAAGTGACATCATTACTCCAGAAGAATGGCAAGAGTGTGTGTGTAAATGTGTGTGTGTATGTGTGTAGATGTGTGTTAGTTACAGGATCAGAGAATGACACTTTTCCTCCGTCATAATCCAGATGAACTCTCACACGCTCAAGATTCTGTGAGACACGAAACACAGTGGAGGGACACCATGAGTTATACCCCACACCCCAGACATCAGCGTTAAAGAAATCTCTTCCCTTCCTCTGGTTTGCTGTTGTAGTTACTCCAATAAGCCAGCGTTTATTGTGTTTAACCTCCACATCCCAGCAGTGTGTTCCTGAGTTAAACCCCTCTGAACCCAGAACACACAGATACCAGTCAAATCTCTCTGGATTATCAGGTAATATTTGACTGTTCTCGCTGAATCTCACACTGGTCAGATCATCAGACACGATCAGACGTGGATTTGCAGTGTTTGGATCCAGAATCACAGGAGCTGATGAAAACAATCAACAGATGTTCATATAATCATCAAGAGTGAATCATATACAGATTATTATGAATTATGAACACTTGTCATATTGATGAAACACTATCAGATATTGTCAGTGTTGTTATTAGTTACACACTCATGTTTTATTATCAGTGTTTGACAGTGAATCACAACACAAGCATTAAAAGTGTGTATAGTGTATATTATTGTAATGTTTATAATGGAGTACACACTTTTGTTTTTTCACAATCATTCATTCATTCATCTTCAACCGCTTATCCTGTACAGGGTCACGGGGGGCTGGAGCCTATCCCAGCTAACATTGGGCGAAAGGCGGGGTACACCCTGGACAGGTCGCCAGTCCATCGCAGTTTTTCACAATCAGTTTTGTGTAAATATTCAAATGTCACACTCTCAGTGTGCGAGCAGAGATGTTTTGTGGACTCACTCTTGTGGACAATGTCTTGCATCTTCTTCCAGACTCTGAATGTCAGGTTGCCCAAGTAATGTGGCACATGAATGAAAGCTCCAGAAGTCATCTGTGGATCCGGCTGTGAGATCTGGACTCTGGAAGAACATTCAGGAGTCAGTACTGCAGTGACTTTGACTTCACAGCCATAGAGAGGAGACACTTACCTTTCCATTGTCACATTAAAGTTCTGCAAAAGACAAAAAAAAAAACACTTGATGAGCTCCTCAAATGATCAATAAGAGCAGAAATCAATGATGAGAGTTTGACTGTCACCTTTAGAAATGAGACATCGTCATTGGCTTTCATCATTTCCTCCATGTCTTTGATTGTGTGTGAAAGAGCTGAGATGTGTGTGTTCATCTCCTCAAGCTTCTTCTTCATCATCTGACTCTTCTGCTCCTCTTCCTCTCTCAGTTCAGTGATTGTAGCTTCTTCTTCATGTTGGAGAAACTCATGAAGCTTCTTAAACTGCTCTTTAATCTGACGCTCTGTGTGCTCAGCTTGAGTCTGAAATCACATCAAATTCACTTCAATCAGCTCTGCATTCACACACATCACATCATTTATCAGCAAATGTGTTTGATTGTTGATTCTGGATCCTCACCTTGATGTGTCCAACTGATTTATCAAACTCTCCTTTCATGTTTTCTGTGTGTTTGAGTTTCTCTTGTAAAGACTTCAGTGCTGTATTGAGATTCTCCTGAAATTTAACAAAGTGAAAATCTGTGAAACTGCAGCTGCTGAGAGATTATATGATATGTTCATGTATGTAATACATATTAAAATGCTTCAGGAAAATATTGTGTACATGAATGTTCTGATTTCGATGTTTAAAGCAATTGAACCTTCTTTGTAAATGAATCAAGAGAAGTTTGTCGTACCTTGTAAGATGGAAGAACTTCACAGATGGGGAGAAATTTGTGATTGGTATGTTTTTGTGAATCTCTGCACACGAAACACACCGGCTGTTTATCATCCAGACAGAAGAGTTTGAGTTTCTCTCTGTGTAAACTGCAGATCTCCTCCTCATTTCTCTCCTTCACAAACATCTCACATAAGTTCTTCAATGCCATATTACAAGGTGGTTCTTCTTTTGAAGATCTTCTCCTGCAGACGGGACACTCCTGAGTTCTCTTGGTTTTCCAGAACTGTTGAAGACACTCTTTACACACACTGTGACTACACGACAGAAGAACAGGATTCTTGTAGATTTCACAGCACACAGGACAAGAAAGTTCTTCCACAGAGAGTGAATCCATTTTCACTGCTTATAAAAGCTCCAACGATCTGAACTTTACTTTCACTTTCTGAATGTTGCTTTCAATAATGAATAATCATCAGAATCAGCAAAGATCTGCTGTCGACTCTGAAACAAACTTCACAAGAATCCTTTTAGAAAGTCTTTCCCTTCGTTCTGCACTGATCACTCCAAGAATAAAGAACATAATCAGTATGAGAGTAAAGAGAGAAATAATAAGACAGTCACTTCCTGGTAAGTGTTTCATGAGGGTGGAGTTTCTGATGATCTGTGGGTGTGTTTGTTAACAGGTCAAACAGCAAATTCAGGATTTCTGTTCACTGGCTTCAGGAAACAAAACACTTTCAAAATGAACTTACAGTAAAGCTCTCTCTAACATCTGGATCAGACACTCAAAACATACTAGCAAAAACATGTTGAAATGATAAATATATATTTATAATAAATATTGATGTCCTACAAAACCTGGTTGAAATAAAGTATTTAAGCAGTGCATTTGTGTGGCAGGATTCTGTGTTTTCTTGAAGAAACTATTGGTGAACTTGAGTCAGCAGCAGTTATATACAGTTTATTCTAGGGTTTTATTTACATGCACCTCTCTGTAAATCAATGAACTGTAGATTTGGGCTATTAAAACACGTTCTGCAGTACACTCATCTAGGATTACAACACAAATGTTAAGTATTACATGCAAACACTGTAATCTGTCTTTACACACTGAATCATGTGTGTTTGGTGGGTTTCATTTGGTAAGTTTCCTCCCTTGTGGATCTGATTGAAACTGTTTTCATAAAGATGATGACATTCTTTTTCATTCCCTGTTCTGTATATTATAATTTCTGTCATTATACAGTTATATCACTGTGGCAGCGGGGGTGTGGTCAAGTGCCTGTCTGGAGAGAGAGAAGCACTAATGGCACTTACACCTGAGCTAAATTATCACCTGTCTCTAATTCCAGTGAGCACGGGGAGAGCGGATAAAACCACCCTTGGCACCAGCAGATTTTTTAATGACCACTATGAGTCAGTACCTCGGTTTAACATCTCATCCGAAGTACGGATAAGCGAGATAAGCGGAAAAGCAGAGCGAGATGCAAAGCAATTAGAGTGCTGCCATTACTGATGGAATTGAGAGCACTCAACTGACTCAGTTTGTTGCACAGATGCTACAAGATATCCTTGAACTCGACATTGAATCTGTTGTCGATCTGGTTCCCCGGGCGAGCCCCCACAATTATTTGTGGTCAGGTTGGTGTACTACAGCGATAGGGTAAACATACTATGAAAGGCAAGTGGCCTGGAAACTTCATTCACCTATAGTGGCTCTCTCCAGGAAACTTTTTCTTCTTTCAGTGGGGTGAGGCACTTTTTGAGGGATAATTTCTTGCCAGGTGTGCCCATGTACACAAGGAATTGTTTTTGGTGATAGGGAAATCAAGTGCACACAAAACAGACAATATAAAACAAGGTAAGAGTATAAACAGACATTAAAAAGGAACATATAACATAGAATGGGGTATGTACATAAACGGACTGTTTATTGTCGCCAGAGATGTCAATCATGCGAATCTCAAGACAGTACTCCCTAAATTCCATCAATATGTGGACTTTGCAACGAGAGGGGCGAACGTGCTTCATCTTGTTTACACGAATATCCCAGGCGCGTACCGGGCGGAGCCCCGCCCCCACCTCGGCTACTCAGACCACATACAGACCGCTCATCAGACGCACAAAACCTCTTCAGAAGCAGGTGAATACCTGAGCCATCTCTGCTCTTCAGGACTGTTTTGAATGTACTGACTGGCACATTTTCAGGGAGGCTGCAACATATGGCGACTCTACCAACTTGGAGGAATACACAGCATCAGTGACCAGCTTCATCAGCAAGTGCATTGATGATGTTACTTTCTCCAAGACCATCACAACACGCTCCAACCAGAAGCCGTGGATGACTGCCGAGGTGTACACGCTGCTGAAGACCCGAGACTCCGCCTTCAGAACAGGTGATAAGGCAGCCCTAAGAACAGCTAGGGCCAAACTGTCCCAAGCAATCAGAGGCGCAAAACGTGCACACACCCAGAGAATCCACAGTCACTTCCTGGACTGGGAGACTTCAGTCAGTCCGGATCGGGAACAGCATCTCCACCACCACCACACTGAGCACTGGGGCCCCCCAGGGCTGTTTGCTCAGTCCACTGCTGTTCACTCTGCTGACTCACGACATCACATTATCAAGTTCGCCGATGACACGACCGTGGTGGGTCTCATCAGCAAGAACGATGAGTCAGCATACAGAGAGGAGGTGCAGCGGCTAACGGACTGGTGTAGAGCCAACAACCTGTCCCTGAATGTCGACAAAACAAAAGAGATGGTTGTTGACTTTAGGAGAGCACAAGGTGAACACTCCCCCACTGAACATCGACGGCTCCTCTGTGGAGATCGTCAAGAGCACCAAAATCCTTGGTGTTCACCTGGTGGAGAACCTCACCTGGCCCCTCAACACCAGCTCTATTAACAAGAAAGCCCAGCAGCATCTTTACTTTCTTCGAAAGCTGAGGAAAGCACATCTCCCACCCCCATCCTCACTACGTTCTATAGAGGGACTATTGAGAGCATCCTGAGCAGCTGCATCACTGCCTGGTTTGGGACTTGCACCGTTTCGGACCGCAAAGCCCTGCAGAGGATAATGAGGACAGCTGAGAAGATCATTGGGGTCTCTCTTCCCTCTATCAAAGACATTTACATAAAACACTGTATCCGCAAAGCCACCAGCATTGTGTACGACCCCACACACCCCTCACACAAACTCTTCACCCTCCTGCCGTCTGCCAAGCATTCGGGCCCTCACAGCCAGACTGTGTAACAGCTTCTTCCCCCAAGCCATCAGACTCCTCAATACTCAGAGACTGGTTTGACACACACACACACACACACACATGTGTCCTGAGTTGCACTTTAATAACTGACACTTTATAACTGTCTGCTACCTCAATAACTGCTATGTGCATAGAACACTATATCATAGTATGTTATGTTTACATTTGACATTTTTAGTAACTGTCATCTTTTTTTGCACTACTGTGTACTGGTCGGCGCTGCACTGTCTATCACTGTGTCTATTGTAATATTCATTGTTAGAAATTTATTGTACTGTCCCGTACTTTTGCACACGTTTTTGCACGTGCACTTTATATAGGTATTATATAGGTATTTTATGTAGGTATTTTTATTTAGTCTGTGTAGTCTCATGTGGTTCTGTGTTTGTCCTATGTTGTTTTATGTAGCACCATGGTCCTAGAGGAACGTTGTCTCATTTCACTCTGTACTGTACTAACTGTATATGGTTGAAACGACAATAAAAACCACTTGACTTGACTTGACTTGACATGGGCAAGTGGTAATATATGTGCAAGGGAGGAGTATGTTCAGTTATTGAATTAAATATAAGTGAATTTACATATGTACATGAAATAGTTATATACATTATTGTACTATGGGAGTCCTGAAGGCAGTTTAATTGTTCAAGTGGTAAGTGGCCTGAGGGTAAAAACTGTTCTTGAGCCTGGATGTCCTAGCACTGAGTGCTCTGTAGCACCGGCCAGAGGGAAAGAGTACAAAGGGGGATTGGGCAGGATGTGTGGGGTCCAGCGTGATTCTACTTACATGTTTCCTCACTCTGGTGACATACAGGTCTTGGAGGGTGGGCAGTGGGGCACAATTATCCTTTCAGCAGCCCTGACTGTTTCTTGTAGTTTCCTTCTGTCTGATTTGGTGGCCGAGCCAAACCGGGGTGAGTACAGGGGGATTTTACAGGGGGAGCATGTTCTGTCGAGGTCTTGCAGATATAATGCAGTCCCATGTTGACAGCATCATCCAAAGAGCTGTTTGCTCTGTAAGAAAACTGAAGGGGGTCTAGCAGGGGTCCATGTCCTTCGGCTAGGCCAAAACCAGTCTCTCAAATGATTTCATGACCACAGACGTGAGAGCGACAGATCTGTATTCATTAAGTCCTGTGATTTTGGGTTTTTGGGGGCTGGAATGATGGTGGAGCATTTGAAGCAACAGGAAACTTCACTCTGCTCCAGTTATCTATTAAGGATCTGTGGGATGATGGGAGTCAGTTGGTCAGTGCAAACTTTCAGACAGGCAGGTGAAACACCTTCTGGGGCTGAACCTTTCCTAGTCTTCTGTTTCTTGAAGACCCGGCATACATCCTCACCACAGACCATAAGTGCAGGTTGAGTAGCAGAAGGGTGGTTGCAGGAGGTGTAAGCACTGTGAAGGGTGTGTTAAGTGAAGATCAGAGTGAAGGAGGGGTGTGAGACTGGGCTTTTCAAGACTGCAGAAAAACAAAGTCATCAGCCAGTTGTTGATTCTCTACAGAGTAAGGGAGTGGTGTCTTGTACTTGGTGATGTCCTTTGCTATATTGCTATAAACAAGTCAAGCCATGTTAATTTTTAGTCACCACCATGTTTTCTTTTTTCCATTTACCATTATTATTAAAATGTACATGAGATCAATAAAAGCATAAGCAAAAATAATTCCTCAATCTTAATTCTTCATCATACAAACAATACCAGGTTTGCTTAATTCTTCTTTAATAATTTAGGCACCTCTGTGTCTGCAATGGTTCTCAAAGCTTTACACACAAAATCAATCTATAATTTATGTTCTACACAGGGTGTGATCCCCTGATAACACAGTGATAGAATGCTTGGTATTTATCGCTGTGATAAAATATATTAATAAAGCGGTTATTAAGACACAGTCTGGTAGAGTGGAACTCACAACTTCAGGCAGGTTTCTTCTAGACCTCCCTTTTGATGCTTCTAACCTAAAAGCATCCTTCCACTTCCTTAAACCCATTTCACCCTTCTTGGGCATGTTTCCAGGGTGGTGAAACCCCCAACTGGAGAGTCGTTACCCATTGGGCCTCACCTCTTGCCACTGGAGAATTTTACCCATCATTGTGTCATCTCTTGTCTCTGGTCTCGATACTGCTCAGTCCTATTATCCAATCTTTAAAAATCTGGTATCAGTAAACAGATATTTTCTTTTGTTTCAGGGAGTATCACCTGAGAACCGTCACAGCCAATGTTCTATCTACAACTGCTTAAACATGGAGAAAGTTCATAATATGGTTAAATTTATAAAGCATTATTCAAAGTTCAACAATCTATTGAAATTGTCTAAATTAAAAGTAAAATGCTACAATTGAACTCATTTCCAGAACATTAATTTTCATTCAAGTTGTATTTCTGTTCCTTTAGCAAATGTCACAAAATACCTTGTATAGTCGTGGGAAGTAATATCAGAATAAAACAAAATACAGGGTAGCCTCTGTCAAGCTTCTAGGAAGCTTAATTTAAAACTTCACCTTAATCAATAATGGTCTCTAGATAGTTTTGAACCTACATTTATTCTCTCAGATGAACATTTAACTTAATCTCTTATCTTTAATATAAACACTTTATATTAATCATGATGAGGAAAGCGGTTTGAACCTCTCCTTCATATCACTGTATCTAACATTAGTGTCACATCACATCATTTTCCATATAAAAGAAAATTAAAAGAAAATTCAACAATTTAAAGATGTGCCTTTAGAGTACACTTCAACATCTGCTCTTGAGTTTCTTGTTTCAAGCAGACATTTATCACACAGAGATTGAGAAAGGGGAGGGGTTCAGAGGAGGTCATTGCATCTCATTATAGCTGTTCCTTCTTTCTCATTTTAGAGTCTCACAATAATACATTTAAGTTACCCTTCAACAGTGAAAAAAGTGATCATTATAAGAATTCATTATATTAACTGCTTTCAAACTTTTCCATTTTAAACCATCTTCAGAAAACTTCTAGGTTACGTATGTAACCTCCATTCCCTGATGGAGGGAATGAGACGTCGTGTCGAAGAAGCGACACTAGGGGTCTCTCTTGAGCGCCGAAAGATGCCTCTGATCTATGAAAAAAGGCCAATGATAGTTGGCGAACAGTATTTGCATACTCCGCCTCCGGATACGGATATAAAGGCGAGGGAAATACGGTCGATCATTCAGGATTTTTCTGAGGAGCCGGGAGTGTACCGGGCACCTCAGCGGCTCGGCTCAGCGTCATGGCCGGGAAGACACAACGTCTCGTTCCCTCCATCAGGGAACGGAGGTTACATACGTAACCTAGACGTTCCCCGTCTGTCGCTCACTTTGAAGTTGTGTCGAAGAAGCGACACTAGGGGTCCACTTCAAAACTCGCCATGCGCTGAGCCGTGTACGTGTACTGCTTACACAGAAGCGGGCAGGTATTTCTACATGCACAAGCGACCAACTGTGTTCAGGCTGCACGTACTCTTCCCCAGTGCCCCAAAAAAGTCGTCAGAATCCTTTTGGTTACCCTACAAGGTGACGCTCCCAACTAGGGAACGGGCCAAGCCTGGCTGGGCCTCTTTTCTCTCTATGTTTTCTTGGCATAGAGCAAGAGCAGCCGGGGCCCTTACCGCATCGAGGGAAGGGGGTCTTACCCGAATTCCTATTCTTTCAGGGGGAAAAGACCCGGTGGAGGCCACACCCGCCAAGAAGGGGAGGTAAAGGTGGCAAAATACATCACATGGCCTCTTGGGTCGCATGTGGGAAAAAATGGCGCGGTGGTAGATCCAACCTCGAGGAGGGGGGAGTTGCTACAACACGGCGACCGGAGGGCAGCAAAGGACTGCCTATAAGTGCCAGAGCGTGCCCCGTCCCTGAGAAAGAAGGTCTTTAGGAGTACGAGGTCCGAGAACCAGGCCCGGGTGGGCCAGTAAGGAGCCACGAGAGTGACTCGCTCCTCGTCCTCCCTGACCTTGCACAGCACGAGTGCAAGAAGGCTCACTGGGGGGGAATGCGTACTTGCGCAGCCCCACTGGTCAGCTGTGTGCCAGTGCATCTGCCCCGATGGGAGCCTCTGAGCAGGCGCACCAGAGCGGACAGTGGGAGGTCTCTCGGGAGGCAAAGGGGTCTACCTGGGCCTTGCCGAACCATTCCCAAATCAGCTGAACGACGTCGAAGTGAGCGACAGATGGGGAACTCAGAACTTTCAACCTTCTTCTCTTGTTAGAAATTTGATTACTGTTCCTGACCCCTGATCTGCTGAGAGCACTGCTTCCAGACATGTGCTAAATCTATCTTTCTCATGTCCATATAATACATAAACAAATGCTTGAATGGTCCTTCTGGCACTGGCATATGAGCTATGGGTGGTATTATTCCTTTTCTGACATTGTTTTGCACACAGACTTCACATGTGGACAAAAACTAAATTAACCTAAAAATGAAGACCAATATTCTTGTTATTTAATTATTTTTATTACTTCCCCCCTTATGCATTGGTTAAAACCATGCATTAATCTTAGTTGATGCAACCATCTATGCTTCATGAAAACGCCATATATTAATAGAGTCTTTTTCTCTCTCTTTTTTTTCCCCACATAGTATGTTCATATAGACCTGCATTATTTCCCTTAATGATTTCTAAAACAACAACCATCAAATCTTTAATAAACACAATCTTTTCCTCTCTTTTTCAATATTCTCTTTACATTCAATACAACTAAATTTAGCCTTCTGTTCAAACAGAGCTTTACATTTATAACACCTGTATTATCTCTTCTTTATTCTTTCTGTTGAATAACTCTCTAATTTCTTACTCTCTCATGAGAAGCAAGTTCCATTCTATCTAATGAAACAACAAAAATCACTGTGGCACAGTGGAGGGCGGGGCCGGGTCGTGATCCTACACACCCGGTCCCTTATCAGGCTAATCAAGCCTCCCAGAGGGATAAAGGCCAACTGCAGAGGATGGTGCAGGAGAGAGAGATCGTTTACAGGGATGTCCGTCATGTGTGTGTTTTGTCTTTTGTTTTAAGTTTATTTTTAAAATATTATTTATATTGTCATGCCGGTTCTCACCTCCTCCTTGCCCTTGAACTACTTTACAATCACCTTTTAAAACTAACAGTAAGTAAATGTTTAAACAAAATAAAGTATAAAAGAGGCACAATTGAAATTCATCAAATCTCTTTAATAAATAATTGATCAGTAAAATACATTAAATCCTTTTCATTTCTCATGAGTCTCATCTTTTATATCCTAATGTTTAGCATCATTTAACAATACGATTGTTCTGTTATTATTCTCTTATATTCCTCAGTATTTCCTGATAAATGATTCAGTTAAATATTAGAGACAAACATTACTGTGCAGAAACTGTATGCCTCTAAAGTGATACTTTCATAGATTTATCTCACAATGGAAATATTTACACTGGAAAAAGATACTCTACCCACTACCCTTTTTCTTTAAAGTGAGGGTACCCTCTGGAAAATTTAGGTGAGTACCAATCCAATAGGTAACGCTTACTTTGCCATAAATGTATAATATTTACTCTTTAAATCAATAACTCAGCGGTTTGATGCTGGATTTAAATTTAGACCCTCAGAACAATTTAGACACAGGTATTGAGCCCATGGATGGCAGTTGGAAAGTCAAACATCCAATTAGTCATATATGACTGAAATCAACTTATCCAGAGAAATGTAATGCACATTTGTAATGTCAATTCAGTAATGATTACCAGCAGTCATGATAGTGTGAGGGCCAATCAGATAATAGCTCAATCAGATAAAAGATCTTTCAGTCTTTTTTTCCTCTGACTTCCTCCTGCAGGATTAGCCACTTTAATAAATCATTTGGCCAGGTCATCTACAATGGTGAGGGACTAGTTGCAGAATGAGTTAGTGAACAGCATACACATAATGATGACAGCTTGAAATTATTGATGATATTCTATTTAATCTCAATGTTTCTCCATGGGTTTCACCTGCTATCAATGACCAATTATTTATTAACTTGTAAAATGGCAGGCAAAACTGCTAAAAATAGATACATTTTCCCCTTGAAGGTCTCTGCGTTGTTCTGTCTTTTCTGAGCACTGAAGTAAAGCAATTATTGTTAATAATTTGCACTTTACAAATTCATCCCGTTATTAATTTTATCTGACTCCAATTTTATATTAATCTGACTCCATTTTTAAGTTGACCTCTAATTTAGAATTAAAGCTCTAAATACTTTCTGATCATTCTTTTATTTTAATCATTTAAGTTATTGATTACTCTGAATCCTCTTCTATTCATTTACCTTTTGATCAGTTTCTAATGAGATTCAAACTGATAGTCTTTAAGTGCCTTCCTCCTACATTAAAGCTTCAATTATGATATAAATGATTCTTAAAATGGTATTCTCCTGCTCGGTTCCTCCAGAGCAGTTTCTCCCATTTTAAAGAACCAGTACTGATGTAAATGATTTCAGAGGAATACAGAATAAATCAAAAAGTAACAATTTATTTTCCAGGTAAGATTTAAAACACAAGTTAAAGAAACAAGTCAAAGAACATACCTGGCAGTTGAGAAAACTACATGTAATTTCAAAGCATGGGAAATCTGAATGCAGATTTCTGTTATTAAAGTTACACACAGTGAGGTGTGGTATCATCTGACTACAGAGAACCCTGAGCTCTGGGCCAGCCTTCCTTATATATGGTATTATCTTTGAGAATTTGGAAGTGAATGGGTTCTTGGCTTCCTGGTGTTAAACCTTCAAGGAGGGGTATATACCTCTAGAGTTATTCAGTATTTGGCAAAGACCTTATAACTTTGTTGTCATTGAGTTTTATAAACCTGGGGACAAAACACTATACCAGACGCACCGAGACATTTTAAATGATACCAAACATGTTACACTAGTTACATTATTTGTATACATCAGATATGGTCTTTTGTTACATACAGATATTAGGTGAGATTGAGGTGATTCTGCGCTGAGGGGGGATGGATGAGGAGGAGAGGGGAGAGAACGGGACAGATGTGGAAGGGCAACAATGAGGTGTGAATTTGCGATCTTCGCTCAGTGGGGTGTGGTGCCTCAGGAAGAGTTGCTAATTATGAGAAAGTTCATTTGTTGATTTTCTCGAAGATCATACATTTGCTCTTTGCCTTTGAATGCAAACACTTTGGCACGCCGTCTTACAGCATTCTCAATTATAATTAAATATATCACATATTGGGACTTTATTTCAATTTTATCTGGCATGATTGGTCACAGAACAAACCCAAGAAAAAACTTCCCAAAGCAATTTTGAAAAGTAGAGAACATGAAATAATCAAACTCATTCTTAAATTTATTTCCTCTAAATCTAGTTTTAGTGGCAGCTCTCAGTGTACCCATGATCAACCAATGCCTACACTGTATATATAAACAAGAAATAAAAGAAAAATATCTAATCTTAAAAGAATCTACTATCTCTCTTTTCTAAATTCAGGGCACCCCTTTGTTTGAGTGGAGACATCAAGAGAGACACAGGGTATATCTTACACTCCTTACGCAGGATCTGTTTCTATTAATGGCACTAACAGGTCTCACTCAGTCTCTCCATTCAGACATTCCCTAGCAAAAATAATAAACGCTAATTTGTGTTGGTTGATCAAGTTTACACTGATAAAGTTGCACTCACATGTAAATTGTTCTCCAGACATATTTAAACAAATCAAAAACAAAACATACAATCATGGGTTTTTACATTTAAATATCAAGACATTATAGCGTTTAATTTAATATTGTCAAAAATTTTGTTTTCTCATAAAATTGAATAGACAGCACTTAAAACAGACACATGAATGTGAAGTTTTCTCATTTAAGATTTACTTTTCACACTCCAGTTACCAAATCCTTCTTTTTAAATTATCTTTCCCATTATCTTGAAATGGTCCGTGTGACCAGAGGACTATATAACTCACTGTAAGGGGGCTCAAGATGGTGATGTGGTTTTTGAGACAGAAACATAGGGTCAACTTAATTTAATTTAACTTAAGATTTAAATCGTGTGGTTGCTTAGTATTGCTAGTTATGCATTTGTAAAGACACTTTTGGAGACTTTTAAAAAAGGTTTTGTATAAACGGTACTTTCTCAGCCGCCTGGTCGACGGACACC
Source organism: Moxostoma hubbsi (assembly GCA_032164185.1). Classification (NCBI taxonomy): domain Eukaryota; kingdom Metazoa; phylum Chordata; class Actinopteri; order Cypriniformes; family Catostomidae; genus Moxostoma; species Moxostoma hubbsi. The sequence goes on along the minus strand of JAVLUX010000007.1, from coordinate 50,471,234 downwards.
TCGAAAAGATCAAAGATGGAGGATTCTTTGAGATGGAGACTGAATCTGCGAAAGAAAAAAGGTGTATTAATGATCTCCATTCTTATAGTTGTAAAGTGGTTGAAGGAGGTACCTGTAATACAAATCCTAATACTCCAGTGAAACGTCCACCAAAGAAAGCTAAGAATGATGGAGGAAATGAACTTTCTTTGACTGAGATGCAAGAGAACATCATTCGCGTTCTGACAGCGAAAATCGATGAACGATCCGATCAAATTGACATGGCAGTCAAACAAAACACTACAAATCGAAGGACTCAAAAAAATCACTCGATAACTGTTATCAAGACATTGCCGATTTAAAGAAGGAAAGTGCATGTCTTAAAAAACAGAGCGTGGACTCTCAAAAGAAGATTCATGATCTGGAGCAGAAGTTAAACGATGCTGAGCGATATAACAGACGATGGAACTTGCGTCTCTGTGGATCCCCTGAGAGACCAGAAGAAGACATTAAAGCGGTTGTGAAAGAAATATGCAAAGAGATCCTTCCAGAAACTGAATGGACCTTTGTGACAGGTGCCATCGATGTAGTCCACAGGATTGGCAAACCTCCAGAGATAAAGAGCAACGTCACAACGCGACCAGTGATCATCAGGTTTCTTTCACGGACGGCAAGAGACTTGGTATGGAGAAATGCCAAAGCTAATGAATATCTACAAAGAAAGCATCTCCGTTTTAAAGAGGATCTGACCGCTGCAGACAAAGAAGCATGCACAAAGTTATAGAGAGCATACTTTGTAGGTAACAAGGCTTACATAGACAAGAAAGAAGTTCGAGTTACCTAATGTTTCAGTAACTGAAATGTTGAGTACTTGGAGCAAATAACTTTCTTACTTTTGAGTAGCCTATGTAGGCTGTATAGGTAACAAGTTATGTTAGGAATGGTAGGCTACCTATACAATGTAGCCTATATTACTTTTAAAATTGTGTTTGCTAAATCTTTTGTGTTCATATGCAATTATAAGTACAACATTTGTATTTATAGGTTGTTCATTTTTTCAAGGCATATTGCAGAGCATTATATAGAAGATATTTAAATGCAACAAACAATAGATTTAAAAGACCCTAGTTCAATAATTCGTTATTTAAAAAAGTGTAAACGTTGATGTCTAGATCAGTTTTTTCAATTAATGCCAGAGGTTTACGTGATCTTTTGAAAAGGAAATCCTTATTTTTATATTGTAAAGGAAAGGGTGTCGGCGTTCTGGAGAAGTCAATTGGGAAATGACATATGGTTCTCACATTTCAGCAATAGATCTGCAGGGGTCGCTATACTGAAAGGAAATTTCAAAGGTTAGGTTCTTAGCCACGCAATCGATAGTTTGGGAAGAATGGTAATATTGCATGTTAACATTGATCAGACTCATTACACTCTTGTGAATTCATATGCCACCAATAATAGACAGCTTAATGAAACATTTTTCAAAAATATAGAAATTAAGTTGAAACGAGTTATAACTAAATTTCCCTTAGCAAAAATAGTATGGGGAGGTGATTTCAATAGTGTGTTTGATGAGGATTTGGATCGATGGCCATCAAGAAGCAATGAAACTCATTGTGAAATCGGAAATGTATGTACCCGTGTTGGTTTAGTTGACATCTGGCGACTCAAAAATCCAGACAAAAGAATGTACACATGGAGCAACAAAGATTATTCCAAACAATCACGCATTGATTTTTTTCTAATATCTCATGAACTGGAACAGTGTGTCCAGATGGTTTCTATAGAGCCGTCAGTTTTAACTGACCATAAGGGTATATCACTCTTGATCAATACTCACGGTCCAGATGAATCTAAATTAAAAAGGGATTATTGGAAATGGAATAAAAAGTTATTAGATGATCACAAATTTAAATTGATGGTATCAAAGCTAATTGATAAGTACTGGTCTGAGGCTAAAATAACAAATGTTTATGGAGAACATTGGGAATTAATGAAATACAAAATTAGGAACCTAGCTATTTCAATGGGGAAATCGATTGCTTCAACTAAAAGACAAAAAGAATATATTGTTATTAAAGAAATAATGCGCCTGTCAAGTAAAGAAACTTTGAACACGCAGGAACTAATAGATTTATCATCATTACAAATACAACTGGATAACATTTATCAAGAAAAAGCTGAGGGCGCATTTATCAGATCTAGATATAAATGGTTGGAAATGGGGGAAAGAAATACTAAGTACTTTTTTAATTTGGAAAAAAGAAATGGTGAATTGACCTCTATAAACAAATTGTTAATTAATAATACAGTCACAGAGGATGAAAACAAGATATCACAGTTTGTTACTCAGTTTTACAAAGGCCTGTATGCTGCTAACTTTGTGTCTTCAGATCTGAATGACTTTCTAGATAATGTTTTAGATAAAGCCAAAGTTATTGAGGATGATTTTAAATTGTTTTGTGATGGTGATTTAAGGTTGGAGGAAGTTAAAGAGTGTATTGGCAACCTTAAAGATAATCGTTCTCCAGGTAACGATGGACTTGTCATTGAGTTTTATAAAGTATTTCGAGATAAGAAAAAGGGGAACTGCCCTCCTCTTTAAAACAAGGTGTTATTACATTCATTCCAAAGCCAAACAAAAATATTCTTTGTTTAGAGAATTGGAGACCCATTAGTCTATTAAATAATGATGCCAAATTATTTGCTTTAATCTTTGCCAAAAGACTGAAAAAAGGATTAGAAAATATTATAGATGAGGAACAGACTGGATTTATTCAAGGAAGGCACATTAGTAATAATATTAGATTGATACTTGATGTGGTAGACTACAATGATTATGTTTTAGATGATAGTTTTCTCTTATTTATTGATTTTCACAAGGCATTTGATACCATAGAACATAACTTTTTATTTAAAGCAATTGCTTTTTTGGGGTTTGGCATTTATTTTCAAAAAGCTATCAAAACCCTATACAAAGGATGTACCAGTTCTGTAAAATTGGCAAGGGGGACTTCTGGCAGATTTGAAATAGGTAGAGGGATCAGGCAAGGGTGTCCGATCTCCCCATTTTTGTTTTTGTTAGCAACGCAGATAATGGCCCTTCACATTAAAAAAGGACATTTTCAAGGAATTACAGCATTAGGGAAAACATTTAAATTGTGTCAGTTTGCAGACGACACTGCTTTATTTTTGAAGGATAGGAATAAAATCATTAAAGCAGTGAAATGCATAAAATAATGTTCAGATGTATCTGGGCTAGGAATGAATATGAATAAATCTGTTCTGTTTCCTCTTAAAGAATGTAGTTTAACTAATTTCTGTAATATTCCAATTGCAAATCAAGTAACATATCTGGGAGTTGTTATATGTAAAGATGAGAATCTGCGTAATAATTTAAACTTCAATCCAATTATTAACAGAACTAGTAAGAGGTTTAATGCATGTTTACAAAGGGATCTATCAATTCAGGGGCGGGTACTTTTATCAAAAGCTGAAGGAATCTCCAGATCAGTCTACGTGTCGTTATCATTGGATATTCCCACTAAAGTTACCAAACAATTGGATAAAATGCTTTTTGATTTGATTTGGAAAAACAAGCCACATTATTTGAGAAAAGAAATGTTATGCAATCCTAAAGATCATGGTGGATTAGAGGTGTTGAGTTATGATGCTTTGAACAATGTAAATAAAATAAATTGGCTTATTCAGTATTTAAAAAATAAAGACAGTATTTGGGATTCCTTTCCTAACTATCTATTTAAACAATTGGGCGACCTCTCATTTTTATTGAAGTGTAATTATTCGATTGAAAAAATACCATTTAAGCTTGCAAAATGTCCTAAACAAGCACTCATGGCATGGACACTGGCCTACAAACATAACCTTTCACCTAGGAGATATTATATTTGGAACAACAAAGACATCCTTTACAAAAATAAATCTCTTTTTTTTTTTGACTACTGGTTTGAAAACAATATTATATTAGTTAGTCAGCTTTTGAATAATGAAGGAAATTTATTAACATATAGAGAATTTTTGAATAAATTGAAAATACCAGTTAGACCTAAAGACTTTGCAGTTGTAATGGATGTGATTCCCAGGAAAGTATTGATCCTTCTTAGAAATGCATCACATAAGGAAGATCTACATTTTACAGATATCATGGGTAAAATATTTCTGGGTAATACAAATATTTTACAAAATAAAGTCTCAAATAACTATATTAGGAATATACTTAATAATATTGTTTACCCTCCAGCTCGCTTTTTCTGGTCATGTGTGTTTGGAGATGTAAACTGGCGTAATGCTTGGCGAACAGTAGATCAATTCTTCATTAATAACAAAGTAAAAGAAGTCTCTTTTATAATAATGCATAGAATATATCCAGTAAAACATGTGCTGGAACGTTTTAAATTAGATATTGATTACTCTTGTAATTTCTGTAAAGGTGAAAAGGAAACAATTTTTCATTTATTTTTCCAATGCATACATACAAAAATATTTTGGATTGATGTGGAGCGTTTAATTAACGGAAAATTGACCATTGACTTACAGCTGAGTGGATTTGACATCATGATACACTTCAATGATCATGGGATGGAGAAAGATAAGGCATACTTTATACAATTGTTAATATTAATGGGGAAGTTTCACATTCATAAAATGAAATGGTCTGACTCCAAACCTAACTTTTCTTGCTTTAAAAATGATTTTAAGCTTTATTGTTCTCTTTTGTGTAATTGCACAAGTAAAAAGGCAATTAGAGTTTATAACATTGTAAGCAGATATGATGTATAAAGTAGCACCTCTTTTCTGTTGTTTGTAATACTTTATTCTTGTCCTCGCACTGTTCTTTTTTATTTTACTTTATTTACTTTGTATTTTTTATTTTTTTTTTATGTTTTTTACTTTGAATGATTATGTCTCATTGTATTGTTCTGGTTCATGGCATTAAAAATAATAATAAAAAAATGATTATATGTGCTGCTTTACATATGCGTGTAGAAACACACAAGTGTTCTTACAAACACACGTCATACAAAACAAGCTAAAAGTCACATGGAGGTTAAAAACTCAGATATAAAAAAAATAACAAAAACACACACACATAAAACATTTATACATTTATAACATTTATAAAACATGATGAGATATGACAGACTGTAAACAGTGTTTCATAATGACTAGAACAACATATCTGACACACATCATGTCTGAGACTATTATTTTAAATGTTTCTATTTTGCATTATTTTATTTTCAGCATAATCATTTGAGTGAAAACTTTAATTGAAAAAAATAACATCAATTGGATAATGTCTTGTGTGCTTCAATGTAAAAGAAAACGGGTTAAATTTGGTTAGATTTATGTAAATAAGCGTTTAATACTTTATTCATTATTGTGTGAAAGTACTTAAAAATAAATATTAAATCTAAAAGTTAAATGTAAATCTTGAGTTAAACATTTAGAGGACATTAATAACATCCCTGCGCTGTCTCTTGACTGATGATGTCATCAGTGCGACGGCAGCAGATTCCAGCTTTCAGCAGCTCAATAAACGCTTGTTGAGTTCTGTGTGTGTGTGTGTGTGTGTGTGTGTGTGTGTGTGTGTGTGTGTGTGTGTGTGTGTGTGTGTGTGTGTTTTTGTGCAGTGATGAAGCGCATATTTACTGAATTAAGATGTTACGGATCTATAAACCTGTTAATTCGACAAGCAAATGTTGTTGTACCGGGTCAAACTATCGCTCTTGTGTATAATCAAATAACTGTCAACACAGGATGATTTCTGTAATCATTTACTCACCTTCAAGTTGTTGCAAACCTGTATGACTTTCGTTCTTCTGTGGAACTTAAAAAGGAGATGTTAGAGAGTATGTTAGTTTCAGTCACCATTCACTTTTATTGTAAGAACATAAGATGCAGGTTCAGTGAATGGTGACTGAGACATACTTGCTTAACATCTTTTTGTGTTTTATGAAAGAGGCAAATTCATACAGACTTGAGGGTGAATAATGACAGACATTTTATTTTAAGGTGAACTGCCCTTTATCTACCTGCTGAAGTATTTGATTAATGTATCTGTCAAAAACAACAACATTAATGTAAATCAACACATGACGGCTGCATTCTTGTTGGGACACAAGTGACTGAAGAAAAGGGCCGTAATATTGACTGAATACTTAAAATAATCATTCTATCTGAATAACACTAGAGGTAAGATTGAGAAGAGTAACCCGCTGTGATATTTAGGTAAGATTGCTGTAAAATTTCAGATCTTTTAGTATGATTTATATATATTACTTTTACATTAAGTGATTTAGTGACTAATGTTATTTTCAAATGACTTTTACTGACTAAACCAGTTCAGGATTGGGATACTTAAAGGAATAGTTCACACAAAAATCATAATTCTGTTTTTATTTACTAACCCTCATGTTAAGGACGAGACATCATTTGCATTTCCTTGTTTATGATCATAATAGTTTCTCTCTGATGTCTCAGATGGCGTCCAGGCTTCTAATGCAGAGAGTTTGTTGTGTGTTAGTGCACGATCTTCGTCGTCACCCCGTCACAGGTTCTTCATCATACTCCTCCTCTCCGATCGCCTCTGCACAGCCATTTCTCTCTCGTGCTGTCCTGCGCAGCTCTTGCAGGAGTGTCTCATTTAACGTGCAGGACCACGACGACTTCACTGAGAGAGTCATCAACAGCCAGCGGCCCGTTCTTATAGACTTCCATGCACAGTAGGTATATCATCTCACACACATATTATCACCAATGTATCGGCCACCAGAATTTATCGGACAATTAATGACCAATTTAAGTTGTGTGTGGATTGTGGAGAGTAGCATGAGCCTCTAATTTGACATTATATATCTCTGGGTGTAAATAAGGTGGCTCCAAAAAACTACTTTTGTTCCCAATCGCGTCTGAGAAAAACGTCTGCAAGTGTCCAAAAGCCTCTCCAAACAAACATTATACATGTACAAAAGAACTTAATAATGAGTAACGAGACCTCTTTGAGTTTCATTCTGTGTCATTTGAGCCATCATTGAGTCTGTCATGTACTGGCGCCATCTCCTGGTGGCCATATGTAATTATATTGAACGATCCTCTCTGCCCATATTTGGATGACTTTCACCTCTGGTTGCAGTGAGCTTCTAAACTTTCAAACGACAAAGTTTTGTTTGTTTAAATGTGGTATGTGTTGTATATATATGTGTTATAATTAGAAGTCGACCGATTCATCGGTTTTGCCGATTAATCGGCACCGATAGTTGATTGGTGGAACTATCGTTATCGGCAAAAATCCATACAGATAGTTTTTCCTCTTTGCATCCGTTGCTGGAGCGGCTGAGAAGTGCGCGCTGTCATTCATTACACAGTACGAGAGAGCTGAGAAGGGTCTGCTGGCATCATGCAGTACAAGAGCGGCCTCTAGAGGTGTGAAACTATCACTGATGCCACGTGTTGTTTATTTCGACACATGATGCCGCGCTCTGCACTGAGAGCACACGGTGGAGAGCGCTGACATCAGATGCGCGTTTAAAGCACAGACAGCGAAAAGGTATGTTTACAGTACATATAATGATGTCATATCATTATAAATTTATTAATTTGTTGACTGGATGCTGCATTAGTAGAGAAAGAACAGCACAACAGTATGTTTGTTTGCCTTCGAGGCTGAGAGGACGATAACATTAGTAGTAACGTTACCTCAAGTGCTTAAAACACTGACAAAAATAAACGTCCGACCCGAATGTTTAATGTCACAGTTGTTACCATATATTTGCATTAGTTTATATCCAGCTGGTCTCTTTTATGCATTCATTGTGCAGCGAAGATGCATATTTAAAGCTAGAGACGTAAGATAGCAAACTGATGTGTTCATACAGCCGACAGAAACATATAAACAAAATCAGTAAAGCATTCGATTTCGGTTCTTATTTTCATCATCACTTTAATACATATTTTGCTATTTTGATTAGATAATCATCAAGTGTTATAAAATAGAAGCAAAAGTGTGAGACTATACATGTAAGCCTAATATTTATGTCCTTTCAATGCTCTGGCGTTGTAGATATTTAAAGTTGGACATTTTTAAGCGTGACTGTTTGGATTTATATGAAATAATGACACTTACAATAAAATTCCATATGTAACATTAACTAAGGTTAATAACTGCTGTTCATTGTTTGTTTGTTATTAACATGTACTAATACATTTTTAAATTAAGGTTTTTATTTGTTAATAGTAATACACTATGAACTAACATGAATGATTGTATTGCTCAAATATTAATACATGCTGTAAAAACGTATATTGCATAATGCACATAGTTTTTTTTTTATTATTATTATTTGATTTATTTCGAGCAACATAATATCACAAAACTATGCAATAAGACAACATATTTGTTTAAACAAAACTAGGCAATAAAACAACATATTTTTTACGCAATAAGACAATTTAAATACACCAAACTTAAACAACATAAATCCATCTATTGCTCGAAACGGAGTGGGCAGAAGTCAAACTTATTTAAACCCACCCGGTTAGTTAACAGGAAAATAAAAAGAAAAGAGAGAAAACAAAGGTAGCTGCTTCCTTACTTATACCAACTATGGTAATCATAATACATAGTTAAGAATACATATATACAATCACAATAATACCAACAATGGTAATCAGTATACCTACAAGGTAAGATGACACCGCCTATGTATACATGGATTTATTAATGCAATTATTGTAATACCAGCAATGGTAATTAATCAGAATACCAACAGAGTAAGATCACACAACCTATAACTACATGAATACCACACTGCTAGATTAAACCACTTTCTCTTTGTACTCTGACATAACCTTCTGTTTGTAAAGAGCTTTAAATTGATTAAGGCTTTTACATAGTTTGTATTCAGGGCCTAGCTTATTCCACAGTTTGACCCCACATACAGACACACAAAAACTCCTCCTAGTAGTTTTGACCTTTGGTATTAAAAAATTTCCAAAACTCCTCAAACTGTACAATTGCTCACTCTGTTTATATAACTTTTGAATGTTAGCCGGTAACAAGTTATGAAATGCTTTAAATGAGAGTTGTGCCGTTTTGAATTTAACTAGGTCCTGTAATTTAATAGTTTTGATTTGAGAAAAAGTGGATTTGTATGTCCCATATATTCTACCTTATGTATGGAGCGAATGGCCCTTTTTTGTAAGGTGAATAGTGACTGTAATGAAGTATTATAATTATTTCCCCATACTTCAACACAATAGGTTAAGTACGGTAAGATCAGTGAACATTACAAGGTACGGATTCTCATCACGGATATGTTTGGCTTTATTTATTATTGCAAGGCTTTTGGAGACTTTGGTTTTTATGTGTCTAATGTGAGTCTTCCAGGTTAGTTTATTATCTATTGTTACTCCTAAAAATTTTATTTCAGCAACATTTTCAATTTGTATTCCATCAATCCCAATTGCTGTATCTATTTTTTTCTTATAATTACCAAAAAATATAGCTTTTGTTTTATTTAAGTTTAACAATAATTTATTACTATCCATCCATTTTTTTAATATTCCGTAATTCAGTATTTACAACATTAATAGTCTTCTCATAGTTGTCATCACAATAGAAAATGTTAGTATCATCTGCAAACAAAACACACTTAGATATTTTAGAAACATTAAATATGTCATTGATGTACAAGTTGAATAAGCTAGGGCCCAACACTGACCCCTGCGGGACACCACAAGAAACTGAACAACGATCAGATAAGAACTCACCCATCTGCACATATTGCATTCTGTCACTCAAATAACTTTTTACCCATTTTCCAGCCACCCCACATATTCCGTACCTTTCTAATTTCTTGAGTAGTATTGCATGATTGATGGTGTCGAAGGCTTTTTTCAAATCAATAAATATTCCAATGGAAATTTTTTTATTATCCATTGCATTTGTTAATTCTTCTATTACATCAATTATGGCCATGGATGTAGATCTTTTGTTTCTGAATCCATATTGACCTTCATTAATCAATTTATATTTTTCAACAAAGTTCTCTAATCGAGTATTGAATATTTTTTCTAATATTTTTGAAAATTGAGGTAGCAATGATATTGGTCTATAATTAGTAAAGTTATGATTATTTCCATTTTTGAATAATGGAATAACTTTTGCGATTTTCATTTTCATAGGAACACATTGCAGATGTGTGTTAGAGGTGATTGGATATTATATATAACTTTTTTCAGTAATGCCATATTGATGGAATGACAGTCCATGGATTTTTTTGGGGGGAATTTTTTAACAATATCCATTACTTCATTCTCACTAACTGCTAAAAGAAAGATAGTATTCGAATTGTTCTCAATTTTTTCAAAATTGTTCTCTACTTCATCATCTGGTATTCCTGCTGCCAAGTCACGGCCGATGTTAACAAAAAAGGTATTAAAGCTATTAACTATCCTTTTCATATTACGATGCTCACCCATAGAATCAACAAAATAATCAGGGTAAGTTGTTTTTTTGAGGCCTTTTTTAAGAATGCAGTTTAATACATCCCATGTTCCTTTTATGTTCGTTTTATTTTCAATTAATAATTTCTTATAATTTCTTGGATAAACTTATTACACCAGTTAACTTATTTTTAATACAACTTGTATCTATTTTCTGCATCTTTTGTTTTCAATTTAATGAAAGATTTATATAAATTATTTATTTTTTTTACATGCATTTTGTAATCCTTTAATCATCCAGGGACATTTGAAATATTTATTCTGTTTACTATAAGCTGAAATGGGGCAATGCTTATCATATATATTTGTAAATATTTCCAAAAAAGTATTATAGGCTCTGTCTGTGTCTGTCTCTCCACAAACAGAGCTCCAATCTTGAGTTTTCAGGACATCATTAAAAGTATTAATTGCTTCTTGAGTTTGTAATCTTTTATAGCTTACATTACAAATTTCTTTTGTTTTAGAAACATTACAGTCATATATGACAAAAATGGGTAAATGGTCCGTAATATCACAAATAAGCAGACCACTAATTATGTCATTAATCAGATTATTCGTAAAGATGTTATCAATTAGGGTTGCACTATGTGTTGTAATTCTACTGGGTTTTGTTATTGTTGGAAATAAAGACATGGAGTACATTCTTTCAATAAATTCATCCATCAATTTGTGTTTGTTAGGATTTAAAAGATCGATGTTAAAGTACCCACAGATGAATAGGAGCTTATTATTAACTGCTGAGAACAAGTTTTCCATCATTCCATTAAAGGTATCAACACTTGACCCAGGTGATCTATAAACACAACTTATAATGACATTCTTTTTTTTCTTTCCATTAATGATTTCTATTGTTATGCATTCCATTACATTACCCAGTACAATTGACATATTAATTAGAAGTGAATATTTTAACGTTCTGTGCACATATAGCGCAACCCCACCACCTGTTTTATTTTGTCTATTCACGTAATGCAGGACATAATCATCCATTTCAAAGTCAATTCCTTTCTCTTGATTAAACCAAGTTTCAGATATAGCTATCACACTAAAGGGATGGACTAAACTTTGTAAGTATTCTCTTATAGCATTGAAATTTGTGTACAAACTTCTGCTATTAAAATTAATAATGGTCAATTTATCCTTAGTAAGGTAATCATTGCTATATTGTTAATTTGTAAAGTAATTACAGTTATTTTTCACTGAAGAAAGGAAATTATTGTCAGGATCAATGTCAGTCTCTACATCATGCATATTGAACTCAGTATAATCAGTTACACTCAGATCCAATTGACGAAGTTGTTCAATTCTCTGCAATAGGTCTGTCTCTAAATAATTGTCCTTTTGAGCGCCATTGTGTAATTCAGCGTTCATTATGATTGTGTAATTCGGATGTTACCTTGGTTGTTTCCAAATGTCTGATATGCATTGTACTCACTGATACTTGTGACCCACTTAACTTAATGAAGATTTTACCATTTGTTACCCATGTGTGTTGGATTACTTGTTGTTTCTTGAGGTATCTTGCTTTCCTAGCGATGTCTGCATTCCTTTTTGTTAAGTGTTCATTTATATATACATTCGTCCCTTTGAGTTTACGGCCTTGTTTCAGCAGGGCTGTCTTGTTTTTCCTGTTGACAAATCTCAAAATAACTGCTGGTCTATCGTTATAGTTCATTTAAGCTAGCTAATAAATCCTTGTTAACAAATTGGACTTGCAAAGTGTTATAGCTAAAGAAACACACATTTGACATATCATATTTTAATGTTTAAATGATTTAACTATCAGTTGATTAATCGGTTATCGGCAAGTACGGCCCAACCTAGTTATCGTTATCGGTAAAATCCACTATCGGTCGACCTCTAATATCCATGTATAATATCTAGTATGTCACGAAAGCCACATCAAAACATGATTGGGGCACAGAAAGATGTTAAGAAGTTCCTTAAAGAATCCTCAAGTAAACGCTAATGCCAGTGTCAACTCTTATTAGTCTTGTTCATTTGTTTGGACTCGAGCGTGGTTATTAAAGGGACAGTTCACCCAAAAATGCTCTCATTATTTACTCACCCTCATGCCATCCCAGATGTGTATGACTTTCTTTCTTCTGCAGAAAACAAAAGAAGATTTTAAGAAGAATATTTCAGCTACCCTGCCCAGAAGAGAAATAGGAAGTGTTCTCCAGAACTTGATCATGGATTTAAGTTTGGGCAACAGAGGCTGAAAATGAGCCTTAACTAAATTGAAAAACTTTTGGGTCACTTCTATTCCTAGATATGTAAATTGTTCTGAAACAATCTTAAAGGGCAAGTGATGAAGCCATGAGGGATCCCTGATAGTGACTGGCATCAGCACACTCTTGTCCCAATTAATTTTATATCCTGCAAATGTACCAAATAAGTTAATCAAATTAAGGATATTTGGAATGCTACTGTTTGGCTGAGATATAAATAATATTATATCATCCGCATATAACGCTATTTTATTATCAGTATTTCTGGTTTCATAGCCTTTAATACCAGAATGGGCACTAATGGCTTCCGCTAAAGGCTCAATCGCTAATGCGAACAAAAGTGGCGACAGCGAGCAACCTTGTCTTGTACCTCTATGTACATTAAACCGAGAGGATATTGTTTGGTTTGTGAGAACCCTCGCACACGGATGGGAATACAACAATTCAATCCACGAAATGAAATTATCTCCCAGATTAAATTTGATCAATATCGCAAATAAGTACGGCCGTTCTATTTGGTCGAACGCCTTCTCCGCGTCCAGTGACAGAATGGCTAAATCATGCACCCGTATTTAGTAGTGAAATCGGCCTATAAGAACCCAGTTCTTCTGGGTTTCTTCCTTTTTTTGGAACAACAATAATAATTGCCTCATCTAGTGAGGGCGGCAGGAACTGCTCTATAAATGCCTGTTTATAAACCCTGTGCAGATAAGGTGAAAGTAGTTCACTATAGGCTTTATAGTATTCATTACAAAATCCATCTGGACCAGGGGTTTTACAGCCTTTTTGGGATTTTATAGTATCTGATATTTCGTCAATAGTAATTTCTGCACCTAATTCGTCAATTTGTTCTTGATTTAATGAGGGAAGATTCTGTTGGTCTAGAAACTCAGTCATAACTGTTGGATCTATACTTCCTTTAGATGAGTATAGTGCCTCATAAAATGTCTGGAACTTACTATTTATATCTCTAGAAGAAGTGAGAGTTTCTCCTGTGTTTGACCTAATTTTGTATATGTACGATCCGATATTATTTTACGTAGTTGCCGAGCTAAAAGTTTCTGCGGTTTATCACCGAATTCAAAGTACTTTTGCTTCACATACAGAAAGGATTTTGAAATTTTGGCAGAGAGAATTTGATTCAGTTTATATTTGAGTGCACATATTTCTTTATATTTTTCAATACATGGGTGTTTAGAATTTTCACTATCTAATTCCCGGATTTTAGTTTCCAATAATTCTAATTCCACCCTAATTTTTTTCCTTTGAGATGCTTGATAGGAGATATCCCTGACTCCCTGAAAACTGCAGTTGTCAAGCCCCTCTTGAAAAAGAGCAATCTGGATAAGACCATATTAAGCAACTATAGACCGATCTCAAATCTTCCTTTCATAGGCAAGATCATTGAAAAAGTTGTCTTCAATCAACTGAACAAATTCTTGAACTCGAATGGATACTTTGACAATTTTCAATCTGGTTTCCGATCGCATCACAGCACAGAGACAGCGCTCATAAAGATAATAAACGATATTCGCTTAAATACTGATACAGGCAAATTATCAGTACTGGTACTACTCGACCTCAGTGCTGCATTTGACACTGTCGATCACAACATACTTCTGGAAAGGCTGGAAAACTGGGTGGGGCTTTCTGGGATGGTCCTAAAATGGTTCAGGTCATACTTAGAAGGGAGAGGTTATTATGTGAGTATAGGAGACCATAAGTCTGAGTGGACGCCCATGACATGCGGAGTCCCTCAAGGCTCAATTCTTGCTCCACTCCTGTTCAACCTGTATATGCTCCCAATTAGCCAAATAATGAGAAAGAACCAAATGGCTTCCCACAGCTATGCAGATGACACACAGATCTACTGAGCCCTATCACCTAACGATTACAGCCCCATTGACTCCCTGTGCCAATGTATTGATGAAGTAAACAGTTGGATGTGCCAAAACTTTCTTCAGTTTGTAACACTCCCCTATTTATTAAAATAGGAAGTATTAACACAATCAAAGGGATCGGTGCTGCTCTTAGGTGATTCGTAATACGGAGGAAGAAACTCACTCAAACACAGATGTTTAAACAGTAAACCCAAGTGTATTTATGAGATCACAGATATATACAAACATATAATGGAACAATGCTGACAAGACAGTGATATACAAATATATATGTGGATGTGGGAAATGTCAGGTAGGTATATAAAAAGTCTTGTTATCCAGAGTGCACGCACAAACAAACAATTTTAGATCGGTCTCACCGGTGTATGTTCAAACCGTGAGCAGGATCAGTGCGGTAAAGTGACTTATAAGTCCAGAGAGTTGAGTAATCCAAACAAGCGTTATCTGGTAGTATTCTTCCAAGCAACGGCATATCATGCTCCAAAAAACAGCCAGCAAAAAAGATATTCCACGTGGATACAAGGTGTCGTTGAGAGTGAGGAGCAGCTCTCTCGATGACCGGCATATCGGTCTCTTTTATTCAAAATACTAGTATCCTGTTTACATGTTGCGTCATCCCGTGACGAGATCTCACGGGAAGTGATCGCGAGAACATGTATAGGGGCGTCAATATAACATTAGTTAGGGTAAAATACAGCTTACCGGGCAAAGCAATAGAATAATTGACAACCAACAATTTAGTCAATTAGCATTATTACAAGGAGGTGCTTTGCCTTATGTGGCAACCTTACAAGTTAAACAAAGACAAAACAGAAGTCATTGCGTTTGGAAACAAAGATGAAGTTCTCAAGGTGAATGCATACCTTGACGCTAGGGGTCAAACAACTAAAAATCAAGTCAGGAATCTTGGTGTGTCTCTAGAGTCAGACCTTAGTTTCAGTAGTCATGTCAAAGCAATAACTAAATCAGCATATTATCATCTGAAAAATATTGCAAGAATTAGATGCTTTGTTTCCAGTCAAGACCTAGAGAAACTTGTGCATGCTTTCATCACCAGCAGGGTGGATTATTGTAATGGACTCCTCACGGGCCTTCCCAAGAAGACCATAAGACAGTTGCAGCTCATACAGAACGCTGCTGCCAGAATTCTGAGCAAAACCAGAACATATGAACATATCACACCAGTCCTCAGGTCTTTACACTGGCTCCCAGTTACATTTAGGATTGATTTTAAAGTATTATTACTGGTATATAAATCACTCAATGGGCTAGGACCTCAATATATTGCAGACATGCTCACTGAATATAAACCCAACAGATCACTCAGATCATTAGAATCACATCAGCTAGAAATACCAAGGGTTCACTCTAAGCAAGGAGAGTCTGCTTTTAGCTATTATGCCAGCCGCAGCTGGAACCAGGTTCCAGAAGAGATCAGATGTGCTCCTACAGTAGTCACATTCAAATCCAGACTCAAAACACATCTGTTTAGCTGTGCATTTACTGAATGAGCACTGTGCCACTGTGTGTCCCACTGTTTGTACTGTATTTTATTAGATTTCTTTTTTTATTCTAAACTGTTTTAATTATTCTTATATATTTTTTATTTTTTTTAATTTCTACTATGTAAAGCACTTTGAATTACCATTGTGTATGAAATGTGCTATATAAATAAACTTGCCTTGCCTTGCCTTGCCTTGCCTTACAACCCCTAATGTATGCTTTAAATGCTTCCCATATCACCCCTATAGACATGTCAGGCTTGTCATTGAACTCGAAAAGGGTGTTTATTTCCTGTTTTAAGTAATTGATAAAGACTTTATTCGTGAGTAAATGAGAATTAAGCCTCCAATTTCTTTCTGAGTTCTCTATATTATCTGTTTTAATGGAAAAAGTCACTGGGCTATGATCAGAGATAACAATATTATGATATTTAGCCGTACAGACCTGGAGCAAAAGTTTCCCATCCAGAATAAAATAATCTATAATCTAAATAATCATAAAGTAAACATTATGGACTTGAGAGTGAAAAGAGTATTCCCTGTCCGTCGGATAGAGAACCCTCCACACATCAAACATATTAGAATTGCTTATATAAGCATCAAAAAATTTACTGGAGTTAGAACTAAGTATTTTCATGAGGAGGATTTGTCCAAATACGGGTCTAGGACACAATTAAAATCGCCCCCCTATTATTGAGATTTGTATCTGAAATATCAGGAATTAGGTGAAACAATTTTTTAAAAAACTCCGGTTTGTCACAGTTTGGTCCGTAAACATTGACTAATGTCAATGCACAGAAAATACTTCTCCGACAACAATCACATATCTCCCTTCTTTGTCTGAAATAGTCCTTTGCATATAAGGATAGCTGTGCCTCTAGATTTGGCCGAGAAATTAGAATGATATATTTGTCCTATCCATTTACACCTCAGTCTAACGTGGGCAGTGCGTTTCAAATGGGTCTCTTGCAGGAACATAATATCCGCAGATAGTGATTTTAAATGAGATAGTATTTTCCCCCTCTTAACTGGTTCATTCAGCCCTTTAACATTCCACGTTGCAAAATTTAGTGGAGTCCCTTTTGCATTCAGATTATCAGACATAAACAGTGATTATCACATACATCTTAATTTGCCCTGACCAATTACCTACACACTGGCCGTCGTTACCCTGGAAACCTCTAGCACCGACCCCCACCCTCCCACCCGAACATTAAATAACCGAACATGTTTAGCTGTTACAGGAACAAATGTACAGCACAACTCTCCGCGAAGTTGAAGGCAAGAAAAGCATAAACTAAAAAATAAAACATAGACATATTACCTTCACAGACTTCCCTAAGTCCAGTATCTCGTCCGCTAAATAAAGGAAATGTCCAACAAAACAACAGAAATTCTTCACAAAATATTTTTTAACATCTACTTTTCTGCCCCAAACTGCTCAATTGCAAATGTCCAAGCCTCATTCGCATCAGTGAAAAGTTTCTCTCCCTCGCTGTACGTCACCCGCAGCTTCGCAGGATAGAGAATGCCGAAGTTCACACCGGGTTTATCACGAAGAATCTGTCGTACTCTGGTAAAGGCTGCTCGATGTTTGACCACGGCCGAAGGGTAATCTCTGAAGATCTGGATGGAACGGCCGTTGAAGTTTAACTGCCTTTGTGATGACACTTTACGCATGATGTTTTCCATGATATGACCATGATGCACTCGAGCGATGAATTGGCGTGGGCGGGTCACTGTCCTCCGGTTGGGAGTGAAGAGCTCGATGTGCTCGTTCCAGCACAGGAAGTTCATCTAAATCAAGTACCTCCATGAGCAGTTTAGCTACAAATTCTCTGGCCGCCTGACCGTTTTCTAATTCTTCTTGAACTCCTGCAATTCTTATATTTTGCCTCTTGGAACGGCCCTCTAGATTGATGCATTTCTCCATTAGTTCAGACACCTCTACAAACAGACTTTTAACTTTGTCTTGTAGTTTTATAATCGCGTCTGACGCATCCGTGGCGGTTTGTTCGAGGTGTTCGAGAGTTGTCCTTGGTCATTTATGAGTAACTGCATAGCATCAAACTTCACATCAATTTTCTTCTCCAGCGTTGCCATCTCTCCTTTCAAGCTCTCTGTAATATCATTTTTAAACTTGATCCCTTCTGAGGGATTCAACTGCAAGTAGCACCGGGTCTTTACACGCGGTTGAGCAGGCCTCTTCACGTGAGCCCGTTGTCTCGTCAGCGCTTTCACCCTCAGCGACATCTTTCTTCCCTTGCTTCTTCGACAGCATTTTAGCAAGCAAATTACCAATTATACCGAGCGTATGTAACACTATAAAGGCTTCAAGATCGATACAAACTTTACGTTGTCTTGTTTTATTGAAATTTGACTGGAAAACAGCGGAGCTACACAAAACACATCTTACTCCATCCCTAACCCGGAAGTCCCTCCCATCTTTGATTTTTAATGGGAATAGACAACAAGGCTGCGAGGGATACACTTACAGTCTCTTCAATGGGCTGTACTGCAGTTTAAAGTGTTTTTGGATCGTTCCGTTGACAAAACATTGAAAATATCTGTCCAAGAACATTCAGTATACACAGAGCGTCAGACATCATGAGTTGTGAAATTGAGATGTGATTTAGGAGCTTTAAACAACATTATACCGTTCGTGCCATTGAAGTGATGGTAAGTGTATCCCTCACAGCCTCGTAGTTATTCCCATTAAAAATCAAAGATGGCGTTAGAGTAAATAAGGTCTATATCCGAACAATGTGTGTAGTGTGGCAGGGTGCATTATCCTGCTGAAAGAAGCCACTGCCTTTAGGAAATACCACTGACATGAAGGGGTGTACCTGGTCTGCAACTATGTTTAGGTAGGTGGCACGTGTCAAATTGACGTCCACGTGAGCATCACACTCCCTCCTCTGGCTTGTCGTCTTCCCACAGTGCATCCTGGTAGCATCACTTCCCCAGGTAAACAGCACACACATAAACGTCCGGGACTCATCGGACCTTCTTCCACTCCTCCAAGGTACAGTTCTGACACTCGCATGCCCATTGTAGGTGCTTTTGACGGTGGACATGGGTCATCATGGGCACTCTTGAATGGTCTGTGGTTATGCAGCTCCATACATGCACAGCAGGGTGTGATACACTGTGTTGTGACACATTCCTCCCGTAACCATCATTCAAAGCTTCTTTGACTTGTGCCACAATAGACCTTCTGTTGGTTCGGGCCTTCATTGCCATTGCAGATCGATGAGCCTTGGGTGCCCAAAACCTTGTCGCCGGTTTGTGGTTTGTCTCTTCTCGGATCACTGTCGGTCGGTGCTCAGCACTGCTGACCGGGAGCACCCCACAAGCCTCGACGTTTCAGAGATGCTCTGACCCAGTCATCTGGCCATTACAATTTGGCTGTTGGCAAAGTCGCTCATGTCTTTACTCCTGCACATTTCTCCTGCTAACTACGAGAACGAGTTGACTATGAGAACTGATCATTTCACTTACCGTCTAATCTACCCAGACCTTGACGCGTGTCCTTGTTAGGAGATGATCAGCGTTATTCAATTTACCTGTGAGTGCTCATAACATGGGGTCCACTAGCGCAACCTCGGCAAGTGAGGTCAATTAGCATATATTTTGGTTACATGTAAATGTGATTAGACTACATCATTTTTCGTTATACTACTGTTTATTGTAGCACAATATATGTATAGGCAAGAATATATGTGGGTTTTCCACTAATATAGTGTTCAATGGATTTCCAATGACCAAAATGAAAGAAAACATCTAAGGAGATTGCTGAAATCACTGCAACTGGGTTAAGAACTGTCCAATGCATTATTAAAACCCAGGGCATGTTGAGTGACTCCAGTCAGGCTTCCTAAGCAACCAGTTGGCCCGGTTGCTAGGGTGCGTAGAGTCACATTGGGGCAACCTCCTCATGGTCGCTATAATGTGGTTCTTGCTTTCAGCGGGGCACGTGGTGATTTGTGCGTTGATGCCGCAGAGAATAGCATGAAGCCTCCACATGCACTAGGTCTTCGTTGTAATGTGCTCAACAAGCCACATGATAAGATGCGCGGATTGACGGGCTCAGATGCGGAGGCAACTGAGATACATCCTCCTTTACCCAGATTGAGGCGAGTCACTAAACCACCATGAGGACTTAGAGCACATTGGGAAACCCCACCAACACCACCATAGCCATAGAAGTCATTACTATTGTGCTGCGACGGATTATCTGGTTCAGTCAAGGCTTTATTCCTAACCAAAAGTCAGTATAATATGACATTATAATGGATGCTACGCCTTTGAATGTAGCCCTTGTACTTATGAAATGAAAACAAGTATGACGAATAAAAATGTATCATGATGGAAATTTTACAACTCAGTCCGTTCTGAGGGACAGATAAAGATTTTTTCAAGCACAAACTCTGAACATGATGCCAAGCATCAACTTAGCGGTTGGATAATTTTCAGATCAAGGAGAATTAAAGTATGGTGTGCCGCAGGGCTCAGTATTAGGTCCTCTGCTTTTAACCTTGTATGTGCATCCCCTGGAATAGAAACCCCTGGAATTGGAAACATGGAATTTTTTTCCACTGTTATGCTGTTGATACTCAGCTTTATGTTTCTTCAACATCTGGTGAAATTTCACAATTATCCAAGTAAGCAGAGTTTATCAATTATATCAAAGACTGTATGTCTAGAAATGCCTTTCTGGTTAATTCTGACAAAACTGAAGTATTAATTATTGGACTAAAAACCTCTAAAAATAAGATGTTAGAATTTAATTTGTTTCTCAATGGATGTACCGTCACGTCGTCTTCTACAGTTGGGAGTTATAATTGATATCAATCTGTCCTTTAAAACATTCCCAATGTTTGTAGAACAGCATTCTTTCACCTCAGTAATATTGTTAAATTACGACTCTGCGATGTCTCATCCTTGGGATGCATATGCCGAGATTACCAGACACCACCAGATCCAGCTCCAGTCCAGCTCAATGACTTCCAACGATATGTGTTGCTGGGTGCCCGTCAGGCAGAGGGATATATCACTCGGTCTTGTGCTTGTGGAAACATTTGCAAAATGTCATTTTTATAAAAGCATCGTTAAAAAAAGGGTGTTTTGGTTTCTTTTCACTGAAAGAAACACAAAATATAACACATTTCAAAATATCAAACATTGAAGTTTTAATAAATCACCATCAATCAAAAGTTTTTCTCCCAATTTTGGAATGCCAAATTCCCACTACTTAGGTTCTTGTGGTGGTGCGGTTACTCACCTCAATCCGGGTGGTGGAGGACAAGTATCAGCTGCCTCTGAGACCGTCAATCTGCGCATCTGATCACGTGACTCGTTGTGCATGACACTGTGGAGACTCACAGCATGTGGAGACTCATGCTACTCTCCACGATCCACACACAACTCACCACACGCCCCATTGAGAGAACCACTAATCACCACCACGAGGAGGTTACCCCATGTGACTCTACACTCCCTAGCAACCAGGACAATTTGGTTACCCCATGTGACTCTACCCTCCCTAGCAACCAGGACAATTTGGTTGCCCCATGTGACTATACCCTCCCTAGCAACCAGGACAATTTGGTTACCCCATGTGACTCTACCCTCCCTAGCAACCGGGACAATTTGGTTGCTAAGGAGACCTGTCTGGAGTCACTCAGCATACCTGGATATATTTGTATGGAACTGGTTTACTAAATGAGAAACATACAGGAACTTCAGATGATCTGAATATAAACACACATAAATCTCTTTAGGGAAAGATGAACTTCTTTACTGAATAATCATTAAAGTCTTCCATGAGGACACAAAAGAACACAGTAATAAAAATCAGCCATCAGCAATTTCAAACATTCTCTCAAACTCAAAAAAGAAACGTTTATTAAACATCTTCAGCAACCACATGCAATTATTAATTATGTATTTAATTACTTTCACTGAACTCATTTAATAAAGTGTCCACACTGGGAATAAAGTCTCATTTATCTCATGATTGACCAAAATGTTTCTGCTTTTTATTTAATGTTGCTTTACTTTAAGAATGAAATAATCTCCAGAAGTGAACTTCATCAGTCAAAATGTCCCTTTCAGATATAAAGTTATTCATAGAGTGTAAAAAATAATACATGTATTTTACAGAGAAAAAACAGACAAATTTGATATTCATTCACATTTTACAATAAAAGTGTTCAATTCCCCTAAAATACATTTATTCACAGCAAATATTTTCATTGTTATTGAACTCATGATATGTGTTACAGATATTAAAGAATCAGATATTACTGAGATTTTCTGTTGTTACAAACATTTAACAGGTAAAATCCTCAGAGGGGAAGTGACATCATAACTACAGAAGAATGGCAAGAGTGTGTGTGTAAATGTGTGTGTGTATGTGTGTAGATGTGTGTTAGTTACAGGATCAGAGAATGACACTTTTCCTCCGTCATAATCCAGATGAACTCTCACACGCTCAAGTTTCTGTTTGACACGAAACACACCATCTTCATCCTCATCATCCTCATCATCCTCATCATCATCATCATCCTCATCATACTCCACACTCCAGACATCAGTGTTAAAGAAAACTCCTCCCTTCCTCTGGTTTGATGCTGTAGTTACTCCAAGACTCCAGTATTTATTGTGTTTAACCTGCACATCCCAGCAGTGTGTTCCTGAGTTAAACCCCTCTGAACCCAGAACACACAGATAATAGTCAAATCTCTCTGGATTATCAGGTAATATTTGTCTGTTATATCTGTATCTCACACTGGTCAGATCATCAGACACGATCAGACGTGGATGTGCAGTGTTTGGATCCAGAATCACAGGAGCTGATGAAAACAATCAACAGATGTTCATATAATCATCAAGAGTGAATCATATACAGATTATTATGAATTATGAACACTTGTCATATTGATGAAACACTATCAGATATTGTCAGTGTTGTTATTAGTTACACACTCATGTTTTATTATCAGTGTTTGACAGTGAATCACAACACAAGCATTAAAAGTGTGTATAGTGTATATTATTGTAATGTTTATAATGGAGTACACACTTTTGTTTTTTCACAATCAGTTTTGTGTAAATATTCAAATGTCACACTCTCAGTGTGCGAGCAGAGATGTTTTGTGGACTCACTCTTGTGGACAATGCCTTGCATCTTCTTCCAGACTCTGAATGTCAGGTTGCCCAAGTAATGTGGCACATGAATGAAAGCTCCAGAAGTCATCTGTGGATCCGGCTGTGAGATCTGGACTCTGGAAGAACATTCAGGAGTCAGTACTGCAGTGACTTTGACTTCACAACCATAGAGAGGAGACACTTACCTTTCCAATGTCACATTAAAGTTCTGCAAAAGACAAAAAAACACTTGATGAGCTCCTCAAATGATCAATAAGAGCAGAAATCAATGATGAGAGTTTGACTGTCACCTTTAGAAATGAGACATCGTCATTGGCTTTCATCATTTCCTCCATGTCTTTGATTGTGTGTGAAAGAGCTGAGATGTGTGTGTTCATCTCCTCAAGCTTCTTCTTCATCATCTGACTCTTCTGCTCCTCTTCCTCTCTCAGTTCAGTGATTGTAGCTTCTTCTTCATGTTGGAGAAACTCATGAAGCTTCTTAAACTGCTCTTTAATCTGACGCTCTGTGTGCTCAGCTTGAGTCTGAAATCACATCAAATTCACTTCAATCAGCTCTGCATTCACACACATCACATCATTTATCAGCAAATGTGTTTGATTGTTGATTCTGTATCGTCACCTTGATGTGTCCAACTGATTTATCAAACTTTCTTTGAATCTTTTTTGTGTGTTTGAGTTTCTCTTGTAAAGACTTCAGTGCTGTATTGAGTTCCTCCTGAAATTTAACAAAGTGAAAATCTGTGAAACTGCAGCTGCTGAGAGATTATATGATATGTTCATGTATACAACAGTTAGTTCCGGTCCTCGAATCTGATTGGACGAGAGATGTTCCATGAGCTCTGATGGTGTGACATCATCAGCACTCGGACGCTTCACTGTGTGTGTGTCACTCCGCTTGTGTTCCTGCTGTTCTACACTAAAGTGTAAGAGTGCAGATGTGTTTGGAGTTACTGTCTTTATTTTTGACATTGCATTTGTTACAGCAGCTGGTGGCAAAAGATCATTTTTGTGTGTAATATGAGCCAGTAAAGTGAATCCGTTAGTCATTGTTCACATAGAACAGCGCTCCATGACCGCTGGTATTACTAATACATTACCAAAGCTCGGAAATGGCTTAAACAGCTTTAGCAGCTGAGAGACACAACTGATTTATTACAGAACTCAAGTACTTACCTTTTATCTGAGTTTCCACATTCAATACATTCTGTTTAAAGTGGCGGAGAACATCGCTGTTTCTATAGTGAATGACTCTTGCACACCGGCTACTGCGAAATATGGAGAAATACCCCCCCTTGGACACTATTTTTCCACTGAGAAAGCGGATCTTCAGAAAGATGACAGCGTCTCTGATTGAGTGAGGCAACAGGTGATCACACACGCTCTCTCACTCTCTCTCACTCACTCACTCACTCACTCTCTCTCTCTCTCTCTCACACTCACTCACTCTCTCTCTCTCGCTCTCTCTCTCTCACTCTCTCTCTCTCTCTCTCTCTCACACACACACACACACACACACACATCCAGCCATCTATCCTTGTTTTTCGAATGACTTGTTTGAAACAGCACAAGCCATGATACTATTTCTGAAGTGACATTTTATAATTACTAATGAAGGTTTGGACGCATTGTGTGTTTTGAACCAGCAACAGCAGATTCTGATCCGCCGCATAAGATTGAAGTGCGTAACACAAATGCGTTTTTATGACCGTTCTCAGTTTTTCTTAATTTTTTTTAAATTGACTTGTTCATTGAACTGTTGTATATAAGCAATATAACACTCACAATCATGCAATATGGCCATAAATCAACACTGCTTTAATTACCTACGATACTCGACCTGCAGCGAATCACAGCAGTGCTGATATAGGGACATATCGCACACTTGTAATGTTATATTGCTTAAGTGTGTAATACATATTAAAATGCTTCAGGAAAATATTGTGTACATGAATGTTCTGATTTCGATGTTTAAAGCAATTGAGCCTTCTTTGTAAATGAATCAAGAGAAGTTTGTCGTACCTTGTAAGATGGAAGAACTTCACAGATGGGGAGAAATTTGTGATTGGTATGTTTTTGTGAATCTCTGCACACTAAACACACCGGCTGTTTATCATCCAGACAGAAGAGTTTGAGTTTCTCTCTGTGTAAACTGCAGATCTCCTCCTCATTTCTCTCCTTCACAAACATCTCACATAAGTTCTTCAATGCCAGATTACAAGGTGGTTCTTCTTTTGAAGATCGTCTCCTGCAGACGGGACACTCCTGAGTTCTCTTGGTTTTCCAGAACTGTTGAAGACACTCTTTACACACACTGTGACTACACGACAGAACAACAGGATTCTTGTAGATTTCACAGCACACGGGACAAGAATGTTCTTCCACAGATAGTGAATCCATTTCCAATGATTATAAAAGCTCCAACGATCTGAACTTTACTTTCAATCTCTGAATGTTGCTTTCAATAATGAATAATCATCAGAATCACCAAAGATCTGCTGTCAACTCTGAAACAAACTTCACAAGAATCCTTCGTTCTGCACTGATCACTCCAAGAATAAAGAACATAATCAGTATGAGAGTAAAGAGAGAAATAATAAGACAGTCACTTCCTGGTAAGTGTTTCATGAGGATGGAGTTTCTGATGATCTGTGGGTGTGTTTGTTAGCAGGTCAAAGAGCCAATTCAGGATTTCTGTTCACTGGCTTCAGGAAACAAAACACTTTCAAAATGAACTTACAGTAAAGCTCTCTCTAACATCTGGATCAGACACTCAAAACATACTAGCAAAAACATGTTGAAATTATAAATATATATTTATAATAAATATTGATGTCCTACAAAACCTGGTTGAAATAAAGTATTTAAGCAGTGCATTTGTGTGGCAGGATTCTGTGTTTTCTTGAAGAAACTATTGGTGAACTTGAGTCAGCAGCAGTTATATACAGTTTATTCTAGGGTTTTATTTACATGCACCTCTCTGTAAATCAATGAACTGTAGATTTGGGCTATTAAAACACGTTCTGCAGTACACTCATCTAGGATTACAACACAAATGATAAGTATTACATGCAAACACTGTAATCTGTCTTTACACACTGAATCATGTGTGTTTGGTGGGTTTCATTTGGTAAGTTTCCTCCCTTGTGGATCTGATTGAAACTGTTTTCATAAAGATGATGACATTCTTTTTCATTCCCTGTTCTGTATATTATAATCTCTGTCATTATACAGTTATATCACTGTGGCAGCGAGGGTGTGGTCAAGTGCCTGTCTGGAGAGAGAGAAGCACTAAGGGCACTTACACCTGAGCTAAATTATCACTTGTCTCTAATTCCAGTGAGCACGGGGAGAGCGGATAAAACCACCCTTGCCACCAGAAGATTTTTTAATGACCACTATGAGTCAGTACCTCGGTTTAACATCTCATCCGAAGTACGGATAAGCGAGATAAGCGGAAAAGCAGAGCGAGATGCAAAGCAATTAGAGTGCTGCCATTACTGATGGAATTGAGAGCACTCAACTGACTCAGTTTGTTGCACAGATGCTACAAGATATCCTTAAACTCAACATTGAATCTGTTGTCGATCTGGTTCCCCGGGTGAGCCCCCACAATTATTTGTGGTCAGGTTGGAGTACTACAGTGATAGGGTAAACATACTATGAAAGGCAAGTGCCCTGGAAACTTCATTCACCTATAGTGGCTCTCTCCAGGAAACTTTTTCTTCTTTCAGTGGGGTGAGGCACTTTTTGAGGGATAATCCAGCATTCAAGGCTTACAGTTTCTTCTATACAGGTCAGTTATGGATTAGAATCAGAATGAGAAGGTCGCTGGTTCGAACCCCATGGCCACCACCATTGTGCCCTTGAGCAAGGCACTTAACTCCAGGTTGCTCTGGGGGGATTGTCCCTGTAATAAAGGCTCTGTAAGTTGCTTTGGATAAAAGCGTCTGCCAAATGCGTAAATGTACATAAACAGACTGTTTATTGTCGCCAGAGATTTCAATCATGCGAATCTCAAGACAGTGCTCCCTAAATTCCATCAATATGTGGACTATGCAACGAGAGGGGCGAACGCGCTTTATCTTGTTTACACGAACTTCCCAGGCGCGTACCGGGCGGAGCCCTGCCCCCACCTCGGCTACTCAGACCACATCTCTGTTATGCTAATTCCAGCATACAGACCGCTCATCAGATGCACAAAACCACTTCAGAAGCAGGTGAAAACCTGACCAGCAGGAGTCATCTCTGCTCTTCAGGACTGTTTTGAGTGTACTGACTGGCACATGTTTAGGGAGGCTGCAACATATGGCGACTCTACCAACTTGGAGGAATACACAGCATCAGTGACCAGCTTCATCAGCAAGTGCATTGATGATGTCACTTTCTCCAAGACCATCACAACAGGCTCCAGCCAGAAGCCGTGGATGACTGCGGAGGTGCGCACGCTGCTGAAGACCCGATACTCTGCCTTCAGAACAGGCGATAAGGCAGCCCTAAGAACAGCTAGGGCCAAACTGTCCCGGGCAATCAGAGGCGCAAAGCGTGCACACACCCAGAGAATCCACAGTCACTTCCAGGACAGCGGTGACACGTGGCGCATGTGGCAGTGCATCCAGGCCATCACCATCACCTTTGACAAAGATGCCTCCCTTCCAGATGCGCTGAATGACTCTACGCTCAGTTTGAAGTGCAGAACGACGTGGTGGCAAGGAAGACCACCCCTCCTCCCAACGACCAGGTGCTCTGTCTCACCACGGCAGATGTGAGGAAATCTCTACATAGAGTCAACCCACAGAAGGCCGCTGGACCAGACAGCATTCCTGGCAAAGTGCTCAGAGGATGTGCAGACCAGCTGGCAGATGTTCTTACCAACATCTTCAACATCTCTCTGAGCAGCGCTGTTGTTCCAACATGCTTCAAGGCCACCACCATCGTCCCCATGCCAAAGAAGTCTTCAGTGTCCTGCCTCAATGACTACCGTCCCGTTGCACTCACATCAATCATCATGAAGTGCTTCGAGAGGCTCGTCATGAGGCACATTAAGACCCAGCCGCCCCCCTCACTGGACCCACTGCAGTTTGCATATCGTCCAAACCGTTCAACGGATGACGCCATCGCCACCACCCTCCATCTGGCCCTCACCCACCTAAATAAAAAGGACTAATATGTTCGAATGCTGTTCATAGACTTCAGCTCAGCATTCAACACAATAATTCCTCAGCACCTGATTGGAAAGCTGAACCTGCTGGGCCTGGACACCTCCCTCTGCAACTGGATCCTGGACTTCCTGACTGGGAGATCTCAGTCAGTCCAGATCGGGAACAGTATCTCCACCACCACCACACTGAGCACTGGGGCCCCCCAGGGCTGTTTGCTCAGTCCACTGCTGTTCACTCTGCTGACTCACGACATCACATTATCAAGTTCGCCGATGACACGACCGTGGTGGATCTCATCAGCAAGAATGACGAGTCAGCATACAGAGAGGAGGTGCAGCGGCTAGCAGACTGGTGTAGAGCCAACAACCTGTCCCTGAATGTCGACAAAACAAAAGAGATGGTTGTTGACTTTAGGAGAGCACAAGGTGAACACTCCCCGCTGAACATCGACGGCTCCTCTGTGGAGATCGTCAAGAGCAACAAATTCCTTGGTGTTCACCTGGCGGAGAACCTCACCTGGTCCCTCAACACCAGCTCTATTAACAAGAAAGCCCAGCAGCGTCTCTACTTTCTTCGAAGGCTGAGGAAAGCACATTTCCCACCCCCATCCTCACTACGTTCTATAGAGGGACTATTGAGAGCATCCTGAGCAGCTGCATCACTGCCTGGTTTGGGACTTGCACCGTTTTCGTTTCGCAAAGCCCTGCAGAGGATAGTGAGGACAGCTGAGAAGATCATCGGGGTATCTCTTACCTCTATCAAATACATTTACATAAAACACTGTATCCGCAAAGCCACCAGTATTGTGGACGACCCCACACACCCCTCATACAAACTCTTTACCCTCCTGCCATCTGGCAAGAGTTACCGAAGCATTTGGGCCCTCACGGCCAGACTGTGTAACAGCTTCTTTCCCCAAGCCATCAGACTCCTCAATACTCAGAGACTGGTTTGACACACACACACACACACACACACACACACACACACACACACACACACACACACACACACACACACATGTGTCCTGAGTTGCACTTTAATAACTGACACTTTATAACTGTCTGCTACCTCAATAACTGCTATGTGCATAGAACACTATCTCATAGTATGCTATGTTTACATTTGACATTTTTAGTAACTGTCATCTCTTTGCACTACTGTATACTGGTCGGCGGTGCACTGTCTATCACTGTGCCTATTGTAATATTCATTGTTAGAAATTTATTGTACTGTCCCGTACTTTTGCACACGTTTTTGCATGTGCACTTTATATAGGTATTATATAGGTATTTTATATAGGTATTTTTATTTAGTCTGTGTAGTCTCATGTGGTTCTGTGTTTGTCCTATGTTGTTTTATGTAGCACCATGGTCCTGGAGGAACGTTGTCTCGTTTCACTCTGTACTGTACTAACTGTATATGATTGAAATGACAACAAAAACCACTTGACTTGACTTGACTTGACATGGGCAAGTGGTAATATATGTGCAAGGGAGGAGTATGTTCAGTTATTGAATTAACATATGTACATGAGATATTTATATACATTATTGTACTATGGGAGTCCTGAAGGCAGTTTAATTGTTCATGTGGTAAGTGGCCTGAGGTCAAAAACTGTTCTTGAGCCTGGATGTCCTAGCACTGAGTGCTCTGTAGCGCCGGCCAGAAGGAAAGAGTACAAAGGGGGATTGGGCAGGATGTGTGGGGTCCAGAGTGATTCTACTTGCATGTTTCCTCACTCTGGCGACATACAGGTCTTGGAGGGTGGGGATTGGGGCACAATTATCCTTTCAGCAGCCCTGACTGTTTCTTGTAGTTTCCTTCTGTCTGATTTGGTGGCCGAACATAACCGGGGTGAGTACAGGAGGATTTCACAGGGGGAGCATGTTCAACTCAAGGCTGTTGTGACCAGACCAGACAGTCAGCTTTTCCAACTCCCTTCTGTAAGGAGACTCATTGCAGATGAGGCAGATGAATGTGGTGTTGTCTGCAACCTTCAGGAGCTTGACAGAGTGGTCCTTTGCAGTGCAGTCATTCATGTACAGGGAGAAGAGCAGTGGAGAGAGAATGCATTCCTGAGGTGCATCAGTGCTAGTAGTGAGTGTCCCGGATATGAGTTTACCCAGTCTCACTAGCTGATATCTATCTGTTAATAAGCTGACGATCCACCAACTGATTGGGGTGGGCACGGAGAGCTGGGTCAATTTGGTTGAGAGAAGATCCAGCATGATGGTATTGAAGGCTGAACTGATGTCCACAAATAGGATTCTTGCATAAGACCCAGGTCTGTCAAGGTCTTGCAGGGTATAATGCAGTCCCATGTTGACAGCATCATCCAAAGAGCTGTTTGCTCTGTAAGAAAACTGAAGGGGGTATAGCAGGGGTCCAGTGATGTCCTTCGGCTAGGCCAAAACCATTCTCTCAAATGATTTCATGACCACAGACGTGAGAGCGACAGGTCTGTATTCATTAAGTCCAGTGATTTTGGGTTTTTGGGGGGCTGGAATGATGGTGGAGCATTTGAAGCAACAGGGAACTTCACTCTGCTCCAGTGATCTATTAAGGATCTGTGGGATGATGGGAGTCAGTTGGTCAGCACAGACTTTCAGACAGGCAGGTGAAACACCTTCTGGGGCTGAACCTTTCCTAGTCTTCTGTTTCTTGAAGACCCGGCACACATCCCATATGGCACAGACCATAAGTGCAGGTTGAGTAGCAGGAGGGTGGTTGCAGGAGGTGTAAGTGGGTGTGTTAAGTGAAGATCAGAGTGGAGGAGGGGTGTGAGACTGGGCTTTTCAAGACTGCAGAAAAACAAAGTCATCAGCCAGTTGTTGATTCTCTACAGAGTAAGGGGGTGGTGTCTTGTACTTGGTGATGTAATTTGCTATATTGCTATAAAGAAGTCAAGCCATGTT
The DNA here is from genome assembly GCA_032164185.1 of Moxostoma hubbsi. Lineage (NCBI taxonomy): Eukaryota > Metazoa > Chordata > Actinopteri > Cypriniformes > Catostomidae > Moxostoma > Moxostoma hubbsi. The sequence goes on along the minus strand of JAVLUX010000007.1, from coordinate 50,439,842 downwards.
AATTTTTAGTCACCACCATGTTTTCTTTTTTCCATTTACCATTATTATTAAAATGTACATGAGTTCAATATAAGCATAAGCAAAAATATTTCTTCAATCTTAATTCTTCATCATACAAACAATCCCAGGTTTGCTCAATACTTCTTTAATAATTTAAGCACCCCTGTGTCTGCAATGGTTCTCAAAGCTTTACCCCCAAAATCAATCTATAATTTATCTTCTACACAGGGTGTGATCCCCTGATAACACAGTGATAGAATGCTTGGTATTTATCGCTGTGATAAAATATATTAATAAAGCAGTTATTAAGACACAGTCGGGTTGAGTGGAACTCACAACTTCAGGCAGGTTTCTTCTAGACCTCCCTTTTGATGCTTCTAACCTAAAAGCATCCTTCCACTTCCTTAAACCCATTTCACCCTTTCATGGGCATGTTTCCAGGGCGGTGAAACCCCCAGCTGGAGAGTCTTTACCCATTGGGTCCTCACCTCTTGCCACTGGAGAATTTTACCCATCATTGGGTCATCATCTCTTGTCTCTGGTCTCGATACTGCTCAGTCCTATTATCCAATCTTTAAAAATCTGGTATCAGTAAACAGATATTTTCTTTTGTTTCAGGGAGTATCACCTGAGAACCGTCACAGCCAATGTTCTATCTACAACTGCTTAAACATGGAGAAAGTTCATAATATGGTTAAATTTATAAAGCATTATTCAAAGTTCAACAATCTATTGAAATTGTCTAAATTAAAAGTAAAATGCTACAACTGAACTAATTTCCAGAACATTAATTTTCATTCAAGTTGTATTTCTGTTCCTTTAGCAAATGTCACAAAATACCTTGTATAGTCGTGGGAAGTAATATCAAAATAAAACAAAATACAGGGTAGCCTCTGTCAAGCTTCTAGGAAGCTTAATTTAAAACTTCACCTTAATCAATAATGGTCTCTAGATAGTTTTGAACCTACATTTATTCTCTCAAATGAACATTTAACTTAATCTCTTATCTTTAATATAAACACTATATATTAATCATGATGAGGAAAGCGGTTTGAACCTCTCCTTCATATCACTGTATCTAACATTAGTGTCACATCACATCATTTTCCATATAAAAGAAAATGAAAAGAAAATTCAACAATTTAAAGATGTGCCTTTAGAGTACACTTCAACATCTGCTCTTGAGTTTCTTGTTTCAAGCAGACATTTATCACACAGAGATTGAGAAAGGGGAGGGGTTCAGAGGAGGTCATTGCATCTCATTGCAGCTGTTCCTTCTTTCTCATTTTAGAGTCTCACAATAATACATTTAAGTTACCCTTCTACAGTGAAAAAAGTGATCATTATAAGAATTCATTATATTAACTGCTTTCAAACTTTTCCATTTTAAACCATCTTCAGAAAACGTCTAGGTTACGTATGTAACCTCCGTTCCCTGATGGAGGGAACGAGACATCGTGTCGAAGAAGCGAAACTAAGGGTCTCTCTTGAGCGCCGAAATATGCCTCTGATCTATGAAAAAAGGCCAATGAGAGTCGCCTCCGGATACGGATATAAAGGCGAGGGAAATACGGTCGTTCATTCAGGATTTTTCTGAGGAGCCGGGAGTGTACCGGGCACCTCAGCGGCTCGGCTCAGCGTCATGGCCGGGAAGACACAACGTCTCGTTCCCTCCATCAGGGAACGGAGGTTACATACGTAACCTAGACATTCCCCGTCTGTCGCTCACTTCGACATCGTGTCGAAGAAGCGACACTAGGGGTCCACTTCAAAACTCGCCATGCGCTGAGCCGTGTACGTGTACTGCTTACACAGAAGCGGGCAGGTATTTCTATGTGCACAAGCGACCAACTGTGTTCAGGCTAAACGTACTCTTCCCCAATGCCCCAAAAAAGTCGTCAGAATCCTTTTGGTTACCCTACAAGGTGACGCTCCCAACTAGGGAACGGGCCAAGCCTGGCTAGGCCTCTTTTCTCTCTATGTTTTCTTGGCATAGAGCAAGAGCAGCCAGGGCCCTTACCGCATCGAGGGAAGGGGGTCTTACCCGAATTCCTATTCTTTCAGGGGGAAAAGACCCAGTGGAGGCCACACCTGCCAAGAAGGGGAGGTAAAGGTGGCAAAATACATGACATGGCCTCTTGGGTCGCATGTGGGAAAAAATGGCACGGTGGTAGATCCAACCTCGAGGAGGGGGGAGTTGTACAACACGGCGACCGGAGGGCAGCATAGGACTGCCTATGGGAGACGCGGGTCAGCTCATAAGGTGACCATACCGTGGAAGTACACACAGGAGGAGTCCTGTAGGAGGCCTGATCTGTGGAGCACCTATTCCATTAGGGGTAGCCGGAGGTACCCGTAGTGGACTGGGCCGGCAAGTTCCTCCGCTGAACTGCTGCGGGCCCGAGAGGGCTAGGGAGGAATCAACCAGGGACCTAGGTCTTCTGGGAAAGAAGCGCACTGTTTTGCCTCGGCAGAGTGAAATGGCGCTGGAAACAAGCAAGCGATTCACCTGGTCAGATCGTCGACGTGTACCGAGTTCTACAGGCTCGGACCTGAGAGAACACGGGACGAGACTGACTCAACCCTGAGATCGTAAAGGTGTTAGGTGCTGCCCAGCCCGCAGCTCTGCAAATGTCTGCTAGGGAGGTGCCCCTAGCCAGTGCCCATGAGGATGCCACGCTCCTAGTAGAGTGGGCTCAAACCCGCAAAAAGGGGGTGGCACAGCCTGGGTGTGATAGGCCAACTGAATGGCATCCACCACCCAGTGAGACAACTTCTGTTTGGAGACAGCGTTCCCTTTCTGCTGTCCTCCAAAGCAGACAAAGAGCTGCTCAGAGCACCTGAAGCTCTGGGTACATTCCAGGTAGGCACGCAAGGCACGTGCAGTGAGAGGGCTGGGTCTGCCTCCTCCCGGGGCAGCGCTTGTAGGTTCACTACCTGATCTCCAAAGGGCATGGTAGGAACCTTGGGCACATAGCCCGGTCGAGGTCTTAGGATCACATGAGTATCTGCCGGACCGAGCTCCAGGCAAGTGCCGTTATTAGAGAACGCTTGCAGGTCCCTGACCCTCTTGATGGAAGCGAGCGCGATCAGCAGGGCCTTCTTTTTAGGAGAGGGCCCTGAGCCAACTGATTCTAGCGGCTCGGGGGTGGGGGATCTCTGAAGACCGGCGAGGACCACCGAGAGATCCCAGGAGGGGAACAAGTTTGGCCGGGAGGGGTTTAACCTCCGGGCACCTCTTAGGAACCTGACGATTAAGTCGTGCTTACCCAGAGACTTGCTGTCTACTGGGTCGTGGTGAGCTGCGATAGTGGCAACATACACCTTCAAGGTGGACGGGGACAGCCTCCCCTCCAACCTCTCCTGTAGGAACAGGAGCACCGACCTACCTGCGCACCTCTGGGTCTTCTGCCCAGGAAGAACACCAATTCATGAACAGACGCCATTTCAGGGCGTAGAGTTGCCTGGTAGAAGGGGCTCTGGCTTGGTTGATCGTGGCTACGACCGTGGTGGTAGACCAGCTAGATCTTCCACGTCCTGTCCAGGGGCCAGATGTGGAGGTTCCAAAGGTCTGGGTGCGAATGCCAGAGCGTGCCCCGTCCCTGAGAAAGAAGGTCTTTAGGAGTACGAGGTCCGAGGTCCGAGGTCCGAGAACCAGGCCCGGGTGGGCCAGTAAGGAGCCACGAGAGTGACTCGCTCCTCGTCCTCCCTGACCTTGCACAGCACGAGTGCAAGAAGGCTCACTGGGGGGGAATGCATACTTGCGCAGCCCCACTGGTCAGCTGTGTGCCAGTGCATCTGCCCCGATGGGAGCCTCTGAGCAGGCGTACCAGAGCGGACAGTGGGAGGTCTCTCGGGAGGCAAAGGGGTCTACCTGGGCCTTGCCGAACCATTCCCAAATCAGCTGAACGACGTCGAAGTGAGCGACAGACGGGGAACTCAGAACTTTCAACCTTCTTCTCTTGTTAGAAATTTGACTGTTCCTGACCCTTGATCTGCTGAGAGCACTGCTTCCAGACATGTGCTAAATCTATCTTTCTCATGTCCATATAATACATAAACAAATGCTTGAATGGTCCTTCTGGCACTGGCATATGAGCTATGGGTGGTATTATTCCTTTTCTGACATTGTTTTGCACACAGACTTCACATGTGGACAAAAACTAAATTAACCTAAAAATGAAGACCAATATTCTTGTTATTTAATTATTTTTATTACTTCCCCCCTTATGCATTGGTTAAAACCATGCATTAATCTTAGTTGATGCAACCATCTATGCTTCATGAAAACGCCATATATTAATAGAGTCTTTTTCTCTCTCTTTTTTTCCCCACATAGTATGTTCATATAGACCTGTGTTATTTCCCTTAATGACTTCTAAAACAACAACCATCAAATCTTTAATAAACACAATCTTTTCCTCTCTTTTTCAACATTCTCTTTACATTCATAACTTACTTTAGCCTTCTGTTCAAACAGAGGTTTACATTTATAACACCTGTATTATCTCTTCTTTATTCTTTCTGTTGAATAACTCTCTAATTTCTTAGTATCTCATGAGAAGCAAGTTCCATTCTATCTAATGAAACAACAAAAATCACTGTGGCACAGTGGAGGGCGGGGCCGGGTCGTGATCCTATACACCCGGTCCCGTATTAGGCTAATCAAGCCTCCGAGAGGGATAAAGGCCAACTGCAGAGGATGGTGCAGGAGAGAGAGATCATTTACAGGGATGTCCGTCATGTGTGTGTTTTGTCTTTTGTTTTAAGTTTATTTTTAAAATATTATTTATATTGTCAAGCCGGTTCTCACCTCCTCCTTGCCCTTGAACTACTTTACAATCACCTTTTAAAACTAACAGTAAGTAAATGTTTAAACAAAATAAAGTATAAAAGATACACAATTGAAATTCATCAAATCTCTTGTGTTTTAGAATAATTGATCAGTAAAATACATTAAATCCTTTTCATTTCTCATGAGTCTCATCTTTTATATCCTAATGTTTAGCATCATTTAACAATACGATTGTTCTGTTATTATTCTCTTATATTCCTCAGTATTTCCTGATAAATGATTCAGTTAAATCATAGAGACAAACATCACTCTGCAGAAACTGTACGCCTCTAAAGTGATACTTTCATAGATTTATCTCACAATGGAAATATTTACACTGGAAAAAGATACTCTACCCACTACCCTTTTTCTTTAAAGTGAGGGTACCCTCTGGAAAATGTAGGTGAGTACCAATCCAATAGGTAACTCTTACTTTGCCATAAATGTATAATATTTACTCTTTAAATCAATAACTCAGCGGTTAGATGCTGGATTTAAATTTAGACCCTCAGAACAATTTAGACACAGGTATTGAACCCAAGGATGGCAGTTGGAAAGTCAAACATCCAATTAGTCATATATGACTGAAATCAACTTATCCAGAGAAATGTTATCCACATTTGTAATGTAAATCCAGTAATGATTACCAGCAGTCATGATAGTGTGAGGGCCAATCAGATAATAGCCGCTTCAATAAATCATTTGGCCAGGTCATCTACAATGGTGAGGGACTAGTTGCAGAATGAGTTAGTGCACAACATACACATAATGATGACAGCTTGAAATTATTGATGATATTCTATTTAATCTCAATGTTTCTCCATGGGTTTCACCTGCTACCAATGACCAATTATTTATTAACTTGTAAAATGGCAGGCAAAACTGCTAAAAATAGATACATTTGCCCCTTGAAGGTCTCTGCGTTGTTCTGTCTTTTCTGAGCACTGAAGTAAAGCAATTATTGTTAATAATTTGCACTTTACAAATTCATCCCGTTATTAATTTTATCTGACTCCAATTTTCTCCAAAAAGAAACAAGTCAAAGAACATATCTGGCAGTTGAGAAAACTACATTTGCAAAGCATGGGAAATCTGAATGCAGATTTCTGTTATCAAAGTTGCACACAGTGAGGTGTGGGATCATCTGACTACAGAGAATCCTGAGCTCTGGGCCAGCCTTCCTTAAATATCCAGACAGAATACACATTGTGTACCAAATGGTATTATCCTTTGAGAATTTGGGGGTGAATGGGTTCTTGGCTTCCTGGTGTTAAACCTTCAAGGAGGGGTGTAGACCTCCAGAGTTATTCAGTATTTGGCAAAGACCTTATAACTTTGTTGTCATTGAGTTTTACAAACATGGGAAAAAGAACACTATACCAGTCGCACTGAGACATTTTGAATGATACCAAACATGTTACACTAGTTACATTATTTGTATACATCAGATATGGTCCCTTGTTACATACAGATATTAGGTGAGTTTGAGGTGATTCTGAGCTGAGGGGGAACGGATGAGGAGGAGAGGGGAGAGAATGGGACAGATGTGGAAGGGCAACAATGAGGTGTGAATTTGCGATCTTCGCTCAGTGGGGTGTGGTGACTCAGGAAGAGATGCTAATTATGAGAAAGTTCATTTGTTGATTTTCTCGAAGATCATACATTTGCTCTTTGCCTTTGAATGCAAACATTTTGGCACTCCGCCTTACAGCATTCTCAATTATAATTAAATATATCACATACTGGGACTTTATTTCAATTTTATCTGGCATGATTGGTCACAGAACAAACCCAAGAAAAAACTTCCCAAAGCAAATCTGAAAAGTAGAGAACATGAAATGATCAAACTCATTCTTAAATGTATTTCCTTTAATTCTAGTTTTAGCGGCAGCTCTCAGTGTACCCATGATCAACCAATGCCTACACTGTATATATAAAACAAGAAATAAAAGAAAAATATCTCATCTTAAAAGAATCTGCTCTCTCTTTTCTAAATTCAGGGCGCCCCTTTGTTTGAGTGGAGACATCAAGAGATACACAGGTTATATCTTACTCTCCTTACGCAGGATCTGTTTCTATTAATGGCACTAACAGGTCTCACTCAATCTCTCCATTCAGACATTCCCTAGCAAAAATAATAAACGCTAATTTGTGTTGGTTGATTAAGTTTACACCGATAAATTTGCACTCACATGTAAATTGTTCTCCAGACATATTTAAACAAATCAAAAACAAAACATACAATCATGGGTTTTTACAGTTAGATATCAAGACATTATTTAAAATTGTCAAAAATTTTGTTTTCTCATAAAATTGAATAGACAGCACTTAAAACAGATACATGAATGTGAAGTTTTCTCATTTAAGATTTACTTTTCACACTCCAGTTACAATTCAGGATTCTTTGGAGATGGAGACTGAATCTGCGAAAGAAAAAAGGTGTATTAATGATCTCCATTCTTATAGTTGTAAAGTGGTTGAAGGAGGTACCTGTAATACAAATCCTAATACTCCAGTGAAACGTCCACCAAAGAAAGCTAAGAATGATGGAGGAAATGAACTTTCTTTGACTGAGATGCAAGAGAACATCATTCGCGTTCTGACGGCGAAAATCGATGAACGATCCGATCAAATTGACATGGCAGTCAAACAAAACACTCTACAAATCGAAGGACTCAAAAAATCACTCGATAACTGTTATCAAGACATTGCCGATTTAAAGAAGGAAAGTGCATGTCTTAAAAAACAGAGCGTGGACTCTCAAAAGAAGATTCATGATCTGGAGCAGAAGTTAAACGATGCTGAGCGATATAACAGACGATGGAACTTGCGTCTCTATGGATCCCCTGAGAGACCAGAAGAAGACGTTAAAGCGGTTGTGAAAGAAATATGCAAAGAGATCCTTCCAGAAACTGAATGGACCTTTGTGACAGGTGCCATCGATGTAGTCCACAGGATTGGCAAACCTCCAGAGATAAAGAGCAACATCACACCGCGACCAGTGATCATCAGGTTTCTTTCACGGATGGCAAGAGACTTGGTATGGAGAAATGCCAAAGCAAATGAATATCTACAAAGAAAGCATCTCCGTTTTAAAGAGGATCTGACCGCTGCAGACAAAGAAGTATGCACAAAGTTATAGAGAGCGTACTTTGTAGGTAACTAGGGTTACATAGATAAGAAAGAAGTTCGAGTTACCTAATGTTTCAGTAACTGAAATGTTGAACACTTGGAGCAAATAACTTTCTTACTTTTGAGTAGCCTATGTAGACTGTATAGGTAACAAGTTATGTTAGGAATGGTTGGCTACCTATACAATGTAGCCTATATTACTTTTAAAATTGTGTTTGCTAAATCTTTTGTGTTCATATGCAATTATAAGTACAAAATTTGTATTTATAGGTTGTTCATTTTTTCAAGGCATATTGCAGAGCATTATATAGAAGATATTTAAATGCAACAAACAATAGATTTAAAAGACCCTAGTTCAATAATTCGTTATTTAAAAAAGTGTAAACGTTGATGTCTATATCAGTTTTTTCAATTAATGCCAGAGATTTACGTGATCTTTTGAAAAGGAAATCGTTATTTTTATATTGTAAAGGAAAGGGTGTCGGCGTTCTGGAGAAGTCAATGGGGAAATGACATATGGTTCTCACATTTCAGCAATAGATCTGCAGGGGTCGCTATACTGAAAGGAAATTTCAAAGGTCAGGTTCTTAGCCACGAAATCGATAGTTTGGGAAGAATGGTAATATTGCATGTTAACATTGATCAGACTCATTACACTCTTGTGAATTCATATGGCGCCAATAATAGACAGCTTAATGAAACATTTTTCAAAAATTTAGAAATTAAATTGAAACAAGTTATAACTAAATTTCCCTTAGCAAAAATAGTATGGGGAGGTGATTTCAATAGTGTGTTTGATGAGGATTTGGATCGATGGCCATCAAGAAGCAATGAAACTCATTGTGAAATCGGAAATGTATGTACCCGTGTTGGTTTAGTTGACATCTGGTGACTCAAAAATCCAGACAAAAGAATGTACACATGGAGCAATAAAGATTATTCCAAACAATCACGCATTGATTTTTTTCTAATATCTCATGAACTGGAACAGTGTGTCCAGATGGTTTCTATAGAGCCGTCAGTTTTAACAGACCATAAGTGTATATCACTCTTGATCAATACTCACGGTCCAGATGAATCTAAATTAAAAAGGGATTATTGGAAATGGAATAAAAAGTTATTAGATGATCACAAATTTAAATTGATGGTATCAAATTTAATTGATAAGCACTGGTCTGAGGCTAAAATAACAAATGTTTATGGAGAACATTGGGAATTAATGAAATACAAAATTAGGAACCTAGCTATTTCAATGGGGAAATCGATTGCTTCAGCTAAAAGACAAAAAGAATATATTGTTATTAAAGAAATAATGCGCCTATCAAGTAAAGAAACTTTGAACACGCAGGAACTAATAGATTTATCATCATTACAAATACAACTGGATAACATTTATCAAGAAAAAGCTGAGGGCACATTTATCAGATCTAGATATAAAAGGTTGGAAAAGGGGGAAAGAAATACTAAGTATTTTTTAATTTGGAACTCAGTTTTACAAAGGTCTGTACGCTGCTAACTTTGTGTCTTCAGATCTGAATGACTTTCTAGATAATGTTTTAGATAAAGCCAAAGTTATTGAGGATGATTTTAAATTGTTTTGTGATGGTGATTTAAGGTTGGAGGAAGTAAAAGAGTGTATTGGCAACCTTAAAGATAATCGTTCTCCAGGTAATGATGGACTTGTCAGTGAGTTTTATAAAGTGTTTCGAGATAAGAAAAAGGGGAACTGCCCTCCTCTTTAAAACAAGGTGTTATTACATTAATTCCAAAGCCAAACAAAAATATTCTTTGTTTAGAGAATTGGAGACCCATTAGTCTATTAAATAATGATGCCAAATTATTTGCTTTAATCTTTGCCAAAAGACTGAAAAAAGGATTAGAAAATATTATAGATGAGGAACAGACTGGATTTATTCAAGGAAGGCACATTAGTAATAATATTAGATTGATACTTGATGTGGTAGACTACAATGATTATGTTTTAGATGATAGTTGTATCTTATTTATTGATTTTCACAAGGCATTTGATACCATAGAACATAACTTTTTATTTAAAGCAATTTATTTTTTTGGGTTTGGCATTTATTTTCAAAAAGCTATCAAAACCCTATACAAAGGATGTACCAATTCTGTAAAATTGGCAAGGGGGACTTCTGGCAGATTTGAAATAGGTGGAGGGATCAGACAAGGGTGTCCGATCTCCCCATTTTTGTTTTTGTTAGCAACGCAAATAATGGCCCTTCACATTAAAAAAGGACATCAAGGAATTACAGCATTAGGGAAAACATTTAAGTTGTGTCAGTTTGCAGACGACACTGCTTTATTTTTGAAGGATAGGAATAAAATCATTAAAGCAGTGAAATGCATAAAATAATGTTCAGATGTATCTGGGCTAGGAATGAATATGAATAAATCTGTTCTGTTTCCTCTTAAAGAATGTAGTTTAACTAATTTCTGTAATATTCCAATTGCAAATCAAGTAACATATCTGGGAGTTGTTATATGTAAAGATGAAAATCTGCGTAATAATTTAAACTTCAATCCAATTATTAACAGAACTAGTAAGAGGTTTAATGCATGTTTACAAAGGGATCTATCAATTCAGGGGCGGGTACTTTTATCAAAAGCTGAAGGAATCTCCAGATCAGTCTATGTGTCGTTATCATTGGATATTCCCACTAAAGTAACCAAACAATTGGATAAAATGCTTTTTGATTTGATTTGGAAAAACAAGCCACATTATTTGAGAAAAGAAATGTTATGCAATCCCAAAGATCATGGTGGTTTAGAGGTGTTGAGTTATGATGCTTTGAACAATGTAAATAAAATAAATTGGCTTATTCAGTATTTAAAAAATAAAGACAGTATTTGGGATTCATTTCCTAACTATCTATTTAAACAATTGGGCGACATCTCATTTTTATTGAAGTGTAATTATTCGATTGAAAAAATACCGTTTAAGCTTGCAAAATGTCCTAAACAAGCACTCATGGCATGGACACTGGCCTACAAACATAACCTTTCACCTAGGAGATATTATATTTGGAACAACAAAGACATCCTTTACAAAAATAAATCTCTTTTTTTTGACAACTGGTTTGAAAACAATATTATATTAGTTAGTCAGCTTTTGAATAATGATGGAAATTTATTAACATATAGAGAATTTTTTAATAAATTGAAAATACCAGTTAGACCTAAAGACTTTGCAGTTGTAATGGATGTGATTGCCAGGAAAGTATTGATCCTTCTTAGAAATGCATCACATAAGGAAGATCTACATTTTACAGATATCATGGGTAAAATATTTCTGGGTAATACAAATATTTTACAAAATAAAGTCTCAAATAACTATATTAGGAATATACTTAATAATATTGTTTACCCTCCAGCTCGCTTTTTCTGGTCATGTGTGTTTGGAGATGTAAACTGGCGTAATGCTTGGCGAACAGTAGATCAATTCTTCATTAATAACAAAGTAAAAGAAGTCTCTTTTATAATAATGCATAGAATATATCCAGTAAAACATGTGCTGGAACGTTTTAAATTAGATATTGATTACTCTTGTAATTTCTGTAAAGGTGAAAAGGAAACAATTTTTCATTTATTTTTCCATTGCATACATACAAACATATTTTGGATTGATGTGGAGCGTTTAATTAACGGAAAATTGACCACTGACTTACAGTTGAGTGGATTTGACATCATGATACACTTCAATGATCATGGGATGGAGAAAGATAAGGCATACTTTATACAATTGTTAATATTAATGGGGAAGTTTCACATTCATAAAATGAAATGGTCTGAATCCAAACCTAACTTTTCTTGCTTTAAAAATTATTTTAAGCTTTATTGTTCTCTTTTGTGTAATTGCACAAGTAAAAAGGCAATTAGAGTTTATAACATTGTAAGCAGATATGATGTATAAAGTAGCACCCCTTTTCTGTTGTTTGTAATACTTTTTTCTTGTCCTCTGGCACTGTTCTTTTTTATTTTACTTTATTTACTTTGTATTTTTATTTTTGATTTATTTTTTACTTTGAATGATTATGTCTCATTGTATTGTTCTGGTTCACGGCATTAATAATAATAATAATAATAATAATAATAATATATATATATATATATATATATACACTCACCTTAAGGATTATTAGGAACACCTGTTCAATTTCTCATTAATGCAATTATCTAATCAACCAATCACATGGCAGTTGCTTCAATGCATTTAGGGGTGTGGTCCTGGTCAAGACAATCTCCTGAACTCCAAACTGAATGTCAGAATGGGAAAGAAAGGTGATTTTAGCAATTTTGAGCGTGGCATGGTTGTTGGTGCCAGACGGGCCGGTCTGAGTATTTCACAATCTGCTCAGTTACTGGGATTGTCACGCACAACCATTTCTAGGGTTTACAAAGAATGGTGTGAAAAGGGAAAAACATCCAGTATGCGGCAGTCCTGTGGGCGAAAATGCCTTGTTGATGCTAGAGGTCAGAGGAGAATGGGCCGACTGATTCAAGCTGATAGAAGAGCAACTTTGACTGAAATAACCACTCGTTACAACCGAGGTATGCAGCAAAGCATTTGTCAAGTCAAGTCAAGTCAATTTTATTTGTATAGCGCCTTTCACAACACACATCGTTTCAAAGCAGCTTTACAGAAGTTCAGCATTAACAGACGATAAAAATGTAATGTCTATAAAGTCGATAAATCATCATCCTTGTGCAGGGCTCCAAACTGCGACTAAAAATGGTCGCATTTGTGACCAAATAAATTTATTTGTGAGTGTAATTTCTGTCAAGGTCTCCACTGGCGACAGTAAAAGTTTACTCCCTTTTGATTTTAAAATTTGCATTACATTTCCCGAGATACATAACAAAAGTTTATATCAAAGAGATAGCGGGGAAAACGGAGTTCATTGCAGGAACTAACAATTTCAAAAAAGAGACTGTTAGAAAACACGGTGACAGTAACAAGCATAAAAATGCACGTGATCACATAATTGCGAAGAATGCTCCACAGACTACACTGTTAGCGAGCTGCGGGACGAAAAGGAATGGAAGGAGTTAAAAAATTTAAAATATTTGGCGCCTGTTTTTCCCCTGTAGGAGCCATTGGCTCCTTAATTGATTTTTTTGTTTGGAGCCTTGTTGTGGAATTAGATAAGATATGATTCTTTATCGTGTTTAAAAATAATTAAATAATAATTGTATTAATAACCTCAGTGAGCAAGCCGAAGGCGACTGTGGCAAGGAACACAAAACTCCAAAAGATGATTGTTAATGGAGAAAAATAACCTTGGGAGAAACCAGACTCACTGTGGGGGCCAGTTCCCCTCTGGCTAACATCATGAATAATGTAAATAAGAATTATTTATAGTCAAAAAACATGATTTAAAAAATTATTAAACTTATTAAGTGCTAAGGGTCAGTATTTAGACAGTGATTGTGTTTGAACTGCAAGATTAGTGACCAGTGTCTTTGAAGTCCATCCTTGATTAAATTCCAGAAGTTCACTTAGATGCAATTGTCCTTGTTTGGCTGATGAAGGCTTTTGTTGGCAATAATTAGTCTATGTATCCCATTTTAAGATCCTTGTCCATGGTGATGGGGCATCTGAAGTCTCCGTGAGAGGCTGGATACAAACTGGAGCTGACGAACGCTATTTACCTCGGGACTGGCGTCCCGAGATAACAGCAGAAAAGCAGATGGGAAATAATTAGCATAGCTGATGTTCATAATATTAATGCATTATAACTGATTCAGCAGTAGTATAAAAAGTAAGCATTATGTGAATGCTTGGTTAAAGAGATGCGTCTTTAATCTAGTTTTAAACTGGGACAGCGAGTCTGAGCCTCGAACAATATCAGGAAGGCTATTCCAGAGTTTAGGAGCTAAATGTGAGAACGCCCTCCCTCCATTAGTGGACTTAGATATCCTAGGTATGACCAGAAGCCTCGAATTTAGTGATCTTAAAGAGCGCGATGGATTGTATGGCGATAGAAGATCCGTTAAATACACAGGAGATAAACCATTTAGGGCTTTATAGGTCATTAGTAATACTTTGTAATTGATACGGAACTTAATTGGTAGCCAGTGTAGAGATGATAAAATCGGTGTTATGTGATCATATTTTCTTGACCTAGTAAGAACTCTAGCGGCTGCATTTTGGACTAACTGTAGCTTGTTTGTTGAGGATGCAGGGCAACCAGCTAATAAAGCATTACAGTAATCTAGTCTCGAGGTCATGAATGCATGAACTAACTTTTCTGCATCAGAAACAGATAGCATGTTACGTAGCTTAGCAATGTTTCTAAGGTGGAAAAAGGCTGTTCTCGTAACAGATGAAATATGATTTTCGAAAGTCAAGTTGCGGTCTAGTATAACACCCAGGTCTTTTACTGTAGTGGATAAAGTAACAGGACATCCTTCTAAATTAAAGTTGTATTGTAAGGGATTTTGTGGGTAGTTTTTTGGACCAATAAGTAATACCTCCGTTTTATCGGAATTTAATAACAGGAAATTACGCGTCATCCAACATTTTATATCTTTAAGACACTCTGTCAAGTTAGATAAGTTAATGTTTTCATCTGGTCGTGATGAGATATATAATTGAGTGTCATCAGCATAACAGTGGAAATTAATTCCATGTTTTCTTATAATTTTACCAAGTGGTAGCATATATATTGAGAATAATAGAGGGCCTAACACAGATCCTTGTGGCACTCCATAGTCTACTGACGTTATTTTTGATTTTTCCCCATTTAAACAGACAAAATGGTAACGGTCTGATAAGTACGATCTAAACCAGCTTAATGCCTGTCCCTGAACACCAGTGTAGTTTTGTAGTCGATCCAAGAGTATTTTATGATCTATAGTGTCGAACGCAGCGCTAAGATCGAGTAGAACTAATATTGAGATGCAGCCTTGGTCAGAAGCTAAAAGTAAATCATTTGTAATTTTAACTAGCGCAGTTTCTGTGCTATGATGCGGTCTGAATCCTGACTGAAATTTTTCATAGATATCATTTTCTTGCAAGAAAGAGCACAATTGAGTGGACACAACTTTTTCTAATATTTTAGACATAAATGGAAGATTTGAGATGGGTCTGTAATTTGCTAGGTTATTTGGATCTAATTGTGGTTTCTTAATGAGAGGTTTTATAACTGCCAGCTTAAATATTCTTGGAACATGACCTAAAAATAGAGACGAGTTAATAATATTGAGAAGAGGCTCTTCCACTACAGGTAACACTTCTTTCAGTAGTTTAGTGGGTATTTGATCTAGTAAACATGTTGTTGGTTTAGATGCAATGATAAGTTTATTTAGCTCTTCCTGTCCTATAGTTGTAAAGCGGTGTAGTTGTTCTTGAGGGGCGATAATTGAGGCTGAATCATAAGACACCATAAAATACTGTACATTAACAGTTGTGTTTACAATTGTGTTTCTGATGTTTTCTATTTTCTCAGTGAAGAAATTCATAAAATCATTACTACTAAACTGTAACGGAATATTTTGTTCAGGTGATCTCTGTTTATTTGTTAGTCTAGCCACGGTGTTAAATAAGAACCTTGGATTATTTTGGTTATTTTCTATTAGTTTGCGGAGGTGCTTAGCCCTGGCTGTTTTTAGAGCCTTTTTGTAACGTGACATACTGTCTTTCCATGCGATTCTAAAGACCTCTAAATTAGTTTGTTTCCATTTACGCTCCAAGTTACGAGTTTCTCTCTTGATAGCATGCGTAGCACTGTTGTACCATGGTGCTCTAGTTTTTTCTCTAAACTTTTTTAATCTAATTGGTGCAACAATATCTAATGTACCAGAGAAAATGGTGCTCAAACTGCTAGTCATTTCCTCTAGTTCATCTGTTTGTTTGGGTTCACTGAGCAGCTGAAATAGATCAGGTAAGCTATTTGAGAATCTATCTATTGTGGTTGGAAGGATTGTTCTGCTTGGTCGATAACGTGGCTCAATATGACAGATTTCAGTGGTACGTAGTATGCAACTTACCATGTAATGATCAGTGACATCATCATTTTGCGGTATAATATCTATATCGGTTGGATTGGTTCCATATGATATAATTAAATCTAGCGTATGATTTAGGCGATGAGTGGGACCACTGACGTTTTGCGTGACCCTGAAGGAGTTTAACAAATCTGTAAACGCAGCCCCTAACGCATCATTTGTGTTATCTACGTGTATGTTAAAATCTCCAACAATTATTGCTTTATCAACATTGACCAATAGATCTGATAGAAAGTCTGCAAACTCTTTTAGGAAAACAGTGTAAGGCCCTGGAGGTCTATATACGGTAGCCAAGGCTAGAGATAATAGGGATTTTTTTCTTACATCTGAGAGTGTAACATTTAGCACAAGTACTTCAAACGAATTAAACCTGTGACCTATTTTCTGAGTAACATTAAGAATATCTCTATAGATTGTTGCAACACTGCCGCCACGACCAATCAGACGGGGCTCATGCTTATAACAGTATCCTGGCGGAGTAGACTCATTTAGACCGAAATAATCATTTGGTTTAAGCCAGGTTTCAGTAAGGCAAAATACATCAAAACTATTATCTGAGACCATTTCATTTACAATAACCGCCTTAGGTGTGAGCGATCTAATGTTTAGAAGACCTAGCTTTAGAAATTGTTTTTTGTTCACTGATATTGAGATTTTCTGGTTTAATTACAATTAGATTTTTCCTAGATCCTACAGTAGATGTATTGTTTGGCTTTACTAAACGAGGAATAGACACAGTTTCTATATAATGTTCTACATTGGTACTTATATCAATTAAGTTGGGACAGCAAATACTGTGATTTGGACTTTGACTTACTAGTCATATGGTGTGTAGCGTCTTGGAGATGTTGTCCGACAGAACAGCTGCTCCGACTCTGCTGGGGTGAAGGCCATCAGCACGGAAGAGCCTAGGTCGCTCCCAAAACAGATTCCAATTATTAACAAAGAGCAGTCTCTGTTCATTACACCATGACATTAACCATTCATTTAGAGCAAATAATCTACTGAACCTTTCTTGTCCTAGTCGGTACGTGGGAAGCGGTCCAGACACGACGATCGTTGTTTCTGGCGAAGTGCTGCGTACCGTCTCGATCAGGCTCCTGTAGTCCTCCTTCAGTACCTCCGTCTTCCGCAGCCTGGTGTCGTTCGTTCCCACGTGCTGCACGACAGCTCCAACGCGCTCGTCACCATTCAGGATCTCGGGAACCTGAGATCATCAAGAACACGAGCACCAGGAAAGCAGTGAGTGCGCACCTTACCTTTGCCAGAGATAGCGCGGACATGACGGACGGTCGAATCGCCGATGATCACGGCGTCGTCGCGCTCCGACTCGCGAAGAGGTGAGAAGCGGTTCCGGGTGGAGATCTCGAAAGCCGGGAGGGGCGGGGAGGTCCTTGGTCTGGTCCTGGCTCGCGTCTTCCGCCGTGGAATCACCCAGGGTCCATGGTGATGTGTCGGTGCCGGAGTGAATGAAGCCAGGGAGGATCGCATCCTGTGCAGAGAAACACACGGAGTAGACGAGGACGGAGTCAAAAAATGATGAACCACTGACCTGTGAGCATCGGCGCGTGATGCTTCAAGCGCGGACCGCCGATCTCGCAGCTCGGCCTGTCTCTCTAGCAGGTCCTGGATCTGCCTCTCGACGGATTCCAGCTCCAACTGCACCGAATGCAGCTCAAAGGTGTCTTCACCTGCACACAGAGGTAGAGTTAGACACACATCCGCTATATTCGCCATTATAGCAGATGTGCTATAATGGCGAATTATAGCTTTCAGTTATACAGGTGTAGAGGTGTAAGTAAGACGATCGATTGGCGAGAGACCACGCGTGCAGTGCTAGCGGGCTAAGAATAGTAGCGAAAGTTTCGGAAAGTTGGATATAAATAGCGATATCAAAGAAATCTGATTATTTTTTATAAAGACTAGTATCGGAGATATATTCACACGTTTGTAAAGTTTAAAATTTAGGTTTATGAACAAATGTGAAAGAAGAAAATCAAGGATTGGGGATCAATTCGACGGAGTTATCCCAGTAAGCTTTTGTGAAGGTTGACCAGAGTATGTGAGCAGTATGGAGCAGTGGAAGCCACAACACGCACAACCTTGAGGCGGATGGGCTACAACAGCAGAAGACCCCACCGGGTACCACTCATCTCCACTACAAATAGGAAAAAGAGGCTACAATTTGCAAGAGCTCACCAAAATTGGACAGTTGAAGACTGGAAAAATGTTGCCTGGTCTGATGAGTCTCGATTTCTGTTGAGACATTCAGATGGTAGAGTCAGAATTTGGCGTAAACAGAATGAGAACATGGATCCATCATGCCTTGTTACCACTGTGCAGGCTGGTGGTGGTGGTGTAATGGTGTGGGGGATGTTTTCTTGGCACACTTTAGGCCCCTTAGTGCCAATTGGGCATCGTTTAAATGTCACGGCCTACCTGAGCATTGTTTCTGACCATGTCCATCCCTTTATGGCCACCATGTACCCATCCTCTGATGGCTACTTCCAGCAGGATAATGCACCATGTCACAAAGCTCGAATCATTTCAAATTGGTTTCTTGAACATGACAATGAGTTCACTGTACTAAAATGGCCCCCACAGTCACCAGATCTCAACCCAATAGAGCATCTTTGGGATGTGGTGGAACGGGAGCTTCGTGCCCTGGATGTGCATTCCGAAAATCTCCATCAACTGCAAGATGCTATCCTATCAATATGGGCCAACATTTCTAAAGAATGCTTTCAGCACCTTGTTGAATCAATGCCACGTAGAATTAAGGCAGTTCTGAAGGCGAAAGGGGGTCAAACACAGTATTAGTATGGTGTTCCTAATAATCCTTTAGGTGAGTGTGTATATATATATATATATATATATATATATATATATATATATATATATATATATATATATATATATATATATATATATAAAACTCATGGTAAGAGTTTATATTATTTATTTTAGTAATAAACAACATTTAAAACGCGATTGAATCAGAAAAATATGAATGTGCTGCTTTACATATGCGTGTAGAAACACACAGGTGTTCTTACAAACACAAAACAAGCTAAAAGTCACATGGAGGTTAAAAACTCAGATATAATAACACCTAAAAAAATAACAAAAACACACGCACATAAAACATTTATACATTTATAACATTTATAAAACATGATTAGATATGACAGACTGTAAACAGTGTTTTATAATGACTAGAACAACATATCTGACACACATCACGTAGACTATTATTTTAAATGTTTCTATTTTGCATTATTTTATTTTCAGCATAATCATTTGAGTGAAAAGTTTAATTGAAAAAAATAACATCAATTGGATAATGTCTTGTGTGCTTCAATGTAAAAGAAAACGGGTTAAATTTGGTCAGATTTATGTAAATAAGCGTTTAATATTTTATTCATTTATTGTGTGATAGTACTTAAAAATAAATATTAAATCTAAAAGTTAAATGTAAATCTTGAGTTAAACATTTAGAGGACATTAATAACATCCATGCGCTGTCTCTTGACTGATGATGTCATCAGTGCGACGGCAGCAGATTCCAGATTTCAGCGGCACACGATCCGTTCCACCTGCACGATCCGTTTCACACATGCGCGTAATTACGTAGTAGAAATCGTCACGGTTTTCCTACACTATCTGTACCACAAATGCGATGAAACACTTGGCGGCCAGGCGGCACAACTTGCGGCGTATTTGTGTAACGTTAGTTGTATTGTGTTTAACATGTCACGTGCGGGTCTATTTTTATGATTTTAAATGTAGCTTACGCTATGCATTACGATGTGTTTACGTGGTTGCCAATCCAAAATAATAAAGGAGTTGTGAGTTGTTACATGAACATACATGATCAGTTTCCTCCATACTCCTTTGCGATTCATTGCTGTATGGTATTAAACTTACTTGCCGTGTTTTGGTCTGAGGTCAGAAGTATTGTCAAAGATGGTTTGTGTCGTTTTTTTTATTAAAAGCTGCTAATATTAGTTAACTTTTAAGTTGAGTAATTTTGTATTAGTATGGGTCTATATAGGCTAATATATCTATATAATCTAAATGAGGAAAATAATCCCTTCAATGTTGTTTACAGAAGACAATAAGGAACATAATATGCATTTCTGCCTAGACTATCTGCACTTACATGAAGAAAGAACTACAAACAAGTCTGAGGAAACGTTATAGAGTATTTCAAACTGACAATGGAAATGACTTGAAAGACGCATGTGTGCACACAGAAGTGACATGAGACCAGCGGTGGACAGTAGTGAAGTACACTTTTTGAATATCTTTATTTAAGAGTAAAAATTATCTCTCTCTCTCTCACACACACACACGCACACAAACACATGCAGAGTGTGGGGTGCACAGTCACCCAGATACACTCACACTAACAAAATGTATATGGGTGACTGTGCACCCCAACTCCAGCATTTACTCTCAGGTTGAGGGTGTCTTTGAAAATAATCATGAAGGTTTCCATGTGCTGGATGTTTTCAAAAATGAACGTGAAAGGCTCCATGGCATAGCACTTCATCGACTCCATCAGCACCCTCCACGCTTTCATTTGGTCATTATGATCCATCAACATGTATGATGGTTCTTGCACCTGGCCAGTGAAAAGCCCAAGACTGTTCCTCACGATGTATTCTGCCTGGTACATATGTTTCAATGTGAGGGGCAGCAACCACACTTCTACCTTTTCCTCCTATGATAAAAAAATATATATATATATATATATATATATATATATATATATATATATATATATATATATTTCTAAATGTATTAACAATTCTTGTTGCACTTAAATCGGTTTTGTATACTATTGTGATGATAGTGAAATTTTGTAGTATGCCACTTTTCGTACCACTGTCTCTTTAAGATGATTCGCTTATGTTTTTCCTCTTTTGTAAGTCGCTTTGGATAAAAGCGTCTGCCAAATGAATAAATGTAAATGTAAAGTAAAATACCATAAATTAAGACTACACTACAACATAAGATGTTTTGGGTCTTTCAAAAGGGGCCTAAAGACATCTTTTTAGCATAAATTAAATAGTTATTATGAGTTATGGTTTGTATATTATTGTATTTTCATTAGGCTATTAATTGCGAACCTTTGTACTGTTTTTATTTGTAAGCCACTTTGGACAAAAGCATCTGCTAACTCATATAAACCATAACATGCACAAAGTAAATACAGGTAAGTCTCACAAAATTAGAATATTGTGGAAGTTTGTCAATTTCAATAATTCAAATGTGAAACGTGAAACTCATACATTATATAGATTCATTAGACACTATGCAAAATATTTCTATTATGTGTGTTAATTTTGATTACTACGGCTTATATCTAAAGAAAACCCAAAATTCAGTATCTCACAAAATTAGAATATCACATACGAACAATAAAAAAAACGTCTCAGTTACGTATGTAACCTCCGTTCCCTGATGGAGGGAACGAGACGTCGTGTCGAAGAAGCGACACTAGGGGTCTCTCTTGAGCACCGAAAGATACCTCTGATCTATGAAAAAAGGCCAATGAGAGTTGGCGAACAGTATTTGCATACTCCGCCTCCGGATACGGATATAAAGGCGAGAGAAATACGCTCGTTCATTCAGGGATTTTTCTGAGGAGCCGGGAGTGTACCAGCACCTCAGCGGCTCGGCTTAGCGACGTGGCCGGGAAGACATGACGTCTCGTTCCCTCCATCAGGGAACGGAGGTTACATACGTAACGTGTCGTGTCGAAGAAGCGACACTAGGGGTCCACTTCAAAACTCACCATGCGCTGAGCCGTGTACATGTACTGCTGACACAGAAGCGGGCAGGTATTTGCACATGCACAAGCGACCAACTGTGTTCAGGCTGCACGTACTCTTCCCCAATGCCCCGAAAAAGCATCAGCATCCTTTTGGTTACCCTAGGGGGGAACAAGGTGACGCTCCCAACTAGGGAACGGGCCAAGCCTGGCTGGGCCTCTTTTCTCTCTATGTTTTCTCGGCATAGAGCAAGAGCAGCCGGGGCCCTTACCGCATCGAGGGAAGGGGGTCTTATTCCGAATTCCTATTCTTTTAGGGGGAAAAGACCCTGCGGAGGCCATACCCGCCCAGCAGGGGAGATAAAGGTGGCAAAATGCATCACATGGCCACTTTGGGCATGTGGGAGAAAATGGCGTGGTGGTAGACACCAACCTCGAGGAGGGGGGAGTTGCTACAACACGGCGACTGGAGGGCAGTGAAGGACTGCCTAAGGGAGACGCGGGTCAGCTCGTAAGGTGACCGTACCGCGGAAATACACACAGGAGGAGTCCCGTAGGAGGCCTGATCTGTGGAGCACCTGTTCCAGTAGGGGTAGCCGGAGGTACCCGTAGTGGACTGGACCAGCACGTTCCTCCGCTGAACTGCTGCGGGCCCGAAGGGCTAGGGAGGAATCAACCAGGGACCTAGCTCCTCTGGGACAAAAGTGCACTGTTTTGCCTTGGCAGAGGGAAACGGCACTGGAACAAGCGGTTCACCCGGTCAGATCGTCGACGTGTACCGAGTTCGTCCCGTGAGAGAACACGGGACGAGACTGACTCAAACCTGAGATTGTAGAATCTCGTAAAGGTGTTAGGTGCTGCCCAGCCCGCAGCTCTGCAAATGTCTGCTAGGGGGGTGCCCCTTGCCAGTGCCCATGAGGATGCCACGCTCCTAGTGGAGTGGGCCCGAACCCGTAAGGGGGGTGGCACGGCATGGGTGTGGTAGGCCAATTGAATGGCCTCCACCACCCAGTGAGACAACCTCTGTTTGGAGACAGCGTTCCCTTTCTGCTGTCCTCCAAAGCAGACAAAGAGCTGCTCAGAGCGCCTAAAGCTCTGGGTGCGTTCCAGGTAGGCACGCAAGGCACGTACCGGACACAATAGTGAGAGGGCTGGGTCTGCCTCCTCCCGGGGCAGTGCTTGTAGGTTCACTACCTGATCTCTAAAGGGCGTGGTAGGAACCTTGGGCACATAGCCCGGTCGAGGTCTTAGGATCACATGAGTGTCTGCCGGACCGAACTCCAGGCAAGTGTCGTTAGTAGAGAATGCTTGCAGGTCCCCGACCCTCTTGATGGAGGCGAGCGCGATCAGCAGGGCCGTCTTTAGAGAGAGGGCCCTGAATCCAGCTGATTCTAGCGGCTCGAAAGGGGATCTCTGAAGACCGTTGAGGACCACCGAGAGATCCCAGGAGGGGAACAGGTTTGGCCGGGAGGGGTTTAACCTCCGGGCGCCTCTTAGGAACCTGACGATTAAGTCGTGCTTGCCCAGAGACTTGCCGTCTACTGGGTCGTGGTGAGCTGCGATAGCGGCAACATACACCTTCAAGGTGGACAGGGACAGCCTCCCCTCCAACCTCTTCTGTAGGAATAGGAGCACCGACCTAACTGCGCACCTCTGTGGGTCTTCTGCCCGGGAAGAACACCAATTGATGAATAGACGCCACTTCAGGGCGTAGAGTTGCCTGGTAGAAGGGGCTCTGGCTTGGTTGATCGTGGCTATGACCGTGGGTGGTAGACCAGCTAGATCTTCCGCGTCCCGTCCAGGGACCAGACGTGGAGGTTCCAGAGGTCTGGGTGCGGATGCCAGAGCGTGCCCCGTCCCTGAGAAAGAAGGTCCTTCCTCAGGGGAATTCGCCAGGGAGGTGCTGTCGCGAGGAGTACGAGGTCCGAGAACCAGGCCCGGGTGGGCCAGTAAGGAGCCACGAGAGTGACTTGCTCCTCGTCCTCCCTGACCTTGCACAGCACCTGTGCAAGAAGGCTCACTGGGGGGAATGCGTACTTGCGCAGCCCCACCGGCCAGCTGTGTGCTAGTGCATCTGCCCCGAGGGGAGCCTCTGAACGAGCGTACCAGAGCGGGCAGTGGGAGGTGTCTCGGGAGGCAAACAGGTCTACCTGGGCCTTGCCGAACCGTTCCCAAATCAGCTGAACCGAGTGGGGGTGAAGCCTCCACTCTCCGCCAGGCAAGCGTTGTCGTGACAGCACGTCTACTACCACATTGAGGTTGCCGGGGATGTGAGTGGCGCGCAGCGACTTGAGTCGGTGCTGGCTCCAAAGGAGGAGACGACGGGCGAGTTGTGACATAAGGCGGGAGCGTACGCCGCCTTGGCGATTTATGTACGCGGCCGCAGTGGTGCTGTCCGACCTGACTAGGATATGTTTGTCCCGAATTAATGGGAGAACTTCTGCAGGGCCAAAAGGATGGTCAACAACTCGAGGCAGTTGAGGTGCCAACTCAGCTGGGCCCCTTTCCAACGGCCTGAGGCTGCGTCCCCGTTGCAAACGGTGCCCCAACCCAATCTGGAGGCGTCGGTCGTGACCAAGACGCGTCTGGACACCTGCTGCAGGGGTACTCCAGCCCGTAAGAAACAGAGGTCTGTCCAGGGGTTGAATGTTTGTCGGCAGGCGGGGGTGATTGTTACCCGGTGCGTGCCGCGGCGCCATGCTTGTCTCGGGACTCGGGTCCGGAGCCAGTGTTGGAGCGGTCTCATATGCATCAACCCCATCGGCGCGACCGCCGCGGAGGATGCCATATGCCCCAGGAGCCTCTGGAAAAGTTTTAAGGGGACCGCTGTGCCTGGCCTGAAGGTGGCGAGGCAGTTCAACACTGACTGGGCACGCTCCTTGGTGAGACGTGCGGACATTGAGACCGAGTCTAACTCCATCCCGAGAAAAGAGATGCTCTGAACTGGAGTGAGCTTGCTCTTTTCCCAGTTGACCTGAAGCCCCAGACGGCTGAGGTGCCTGAGCACCTGGTCTCTGTGGGCGCATAGTAACTCTCGCGAGTGGGCCAGGATGAGCCAGTCGTCGAGGTAGTTGAGTATGCGGATGCCGGCTTCTCGAAGCGGGGCAAGAGCTGCCTCTGCGACTTTCGTGACGACGCGAGGGGACAGAGACAGGCCGAAGGGGAGGACTTTGTACTGATATGCCTGGCCCTCGAACGCAAACCGCAGGTAGGGGCGGTGTCGGGGCAGGATGGAGACGTGGAAGTACGCGTCCTTCAGGTCTATCGCTGCGAACCAATCTAGATGCCGGACGCAGGTTAAGATGTGCTTCTGCGTGAGCATTTTGAACGGGAGTTTTTGCAACGCTCGGTTGAGAACTCGCAGGTCCAAGATTGGTCGTAAGCCGCCGCTTTTCTTGGGTACGATGAAGTAAGGGCTGTAGAAACCCTTCTTCATCTCGGTTGGAGGGACAGGCTCTATCGCGTCTTTGTCCAGAAGAGTCTCGATTTCTGCTGCGCAGGGAGTGGGCGTGTTCGCCGTGTACTGCGGAAAAGCGGACGCCCATGAAGGGGGGCGGGGGCCTGGCAAACTGAATTGCGTAACTGAGTCGGATGGTCCGGGCCAGCCAGCGAGACGGGTTGGGAAGTGAAAGCCACGCGCGTGTCCAACCTCTGCGCTAGGGGCACCAAAGGGACGGTCAATTTGGACGTAAAGGCGGGGCTTCACAGCGAGGCGGAGCAGGTAGGGCAGCGTTGGGCGGCGACGAGGCGACCCGCGGCTGAGGTGCTGAGAAAAGACTCAAAGCACTTACCTTGCTCCGCACACCCGGCAGGGGGCAGGTTAGCGACTGAGGAGGAGGTCCTGGGTAGGCGTCCTCTAGACTCGTCGGAACCGGCCGGCCGGGGGACAGTCGTGGGGCTGAAGACGGGTGGTCCATGTCCAGGAAGCCAGGACTGTTGAGATCTAAGGGCAAAGTGCCGTGAGAACGGCATTTGCGGGCCAGGTGACCCAGAGACATAGGAAATAGCTCTTTTATTGAGAATGTGGGTACCGCAACCCCATCTAAGGGGGGGCGGCAAATTAAATTGTTTGAAAACAAAAGATTCTCCTCCCGGCCCTCCACCGGGGGACGGAGTGGTCTTACCACCTCCGGAGCTAACGTCTGTTTCGCTGGGTCGTCCGTCTCAGGACCGCCTGGGAGCCTTCCGGGTCCTCGAGGGAGTCCGGGAGACGGGGGGCGTCTGCTTCCTGTGGTGTGCTCGACGCAGGGGCTGAGAGCTGGGCCCGGGTTGAGGCGGAGCAGATTTCTTAGCCGCAGGGGGACGCCCTCGGCGATCAGATGGGGCAGTGGCCTTGGCGGCAGGTTTGCGGCGAGGAAGGATGTGAGAAATGGCCTCCGTCTGTCTTCTCACCGCGGAGAACTGCTGGGCAAAGTCCTCGACGGTGTCGCCGAAGAGGCCAAGCTGGGAGACAGGGGCGTCGAGGAAGCGAACTTTGTCGGCCTCACGCATCTCGACCAGGTTGAGCCAAAGATGACGTTCCTGGACCACAAGGGTGGCCATCGCCTGCCCGAGTGCCTGCGCGGTGACCTTCGTGGCTCTGAGGGCGAGGTCGGTCGCTGAGTGCAGTTCCTGCAACACATCGGGATCAGGGCTACCCTCGTGCAGATCTCTGAGTGCCTTGGCCTGGTGGACTTGCAGGATGGCCATGGTGTGCAAGGCGGAAGCGGCCTGTCCCGCGGCACTGTAGGCTTTGTTGTTTAAGGAGGATGAAGTCCTACAGGCCTTGGAAGGGGGTACAGGGCGCCTGCGCCAGGTGGTAGGGTCACCGGGTCAAAGATGGAGTGCAACTGCCCTATCCACCTGGGGAATGGCCGTGTACCCGTGGGCCTCTCCGCCGTCGAGGGTAGCGAGAGCGGACGAGCAGGGCTTTTGACGAATGGAGAGCGGCGCTCTCCATGAAGACGTCAGCTCATCATGCACCTCCGGGAAAAATGGGACCGGGGGGGGGGGGCGTGGCTGTGAGCGGCGCCCAGACCCCAGGAACCAGTCATCCAACCGTGATGGGTGTGGGGAGGGTGGAGGTTTCCAGTCCAACCCCACCCTGACGGCGGCCCGGGCAAGCATGTCGGACATCTGCGCATCCGCCTCAACCTGGGCCTGCTGGCCCGAAGGCGGCTGTCCAGGGGAGGAGTCAGCGTCAGATGCCGCGCTCTCTGACGGAGCGGCGAGCTCATCGGCTTCAAGCTCCAGAGGATAGGCAGACCGGCCCGGAGGCGAGTCGCCGTTGCCTCGAGGCTGGACGGAGGTAAACAAGCGTGTCGGGGGGCGGGTGGTCCGAGGGGACGTGCCCGGCGGAAGCGCACCCGCTGCCCTCCCCAAATCGCCTCCAGTGCCAACCGCATCGTCCTCAATCCCGTGGGAAGAAGGAGCGATACGGGGGGCGGCTGGAGTGGCGTGCTTTCTATTGAAAGCGAGCCGCGACCGCAACGTTACCATGGTCATGTTCTCGCAGTGAGAACATGAGCCATCCACAAACGCTGCCTCGGTGTGATCGGCGCCCAGAAACACGAGACAGCGCCTGTGGCCGTCAGAAGCGGAGAGCACTCTACCGCATCCAGGAACTACACAGGGGTTGAATGGCATCTTTATAAAGACACGCCCTGAAAAGGGCGTTCAACACCACTATGTATTGCTCTTTTAGAGAAATATACTCTTTATAAGAAATATAACTCTTTTGGAAGGGAACTCTTTCAACTCTGCGCTGTCGAAGCGCCCAGGGGCAAACTGCACGCCGGCAGAGAAGAGAAAACAGCCGCTGTAGTGTGCCGTAAATCCAACAGCAGCAGAGC
Organism: Moxostoma hubbsi; assembly: GCA_032164185.1. Classification (NCBI taxonomy): domain Eukaryota; kingdom Metazoa; phylum Chordata; class Actinopteri; order Cypriniformes; family Catostomidae; genus Moxostoma; species Moxostoma hubbsi. Next base: position 50,412,238 of record JAVLUX010000007.1, on the reverse strand, counting down.
GTCAGAGGATCAGAAGCAGGATCAGCAGTGTTACACGCAGCTGTCAGCATAAACACGACCATCGGCTCCGTTGAAAATTACTGAATGAACGAGCGTATTTCTCTCGCCTTTATATCCGTATCCGGAGTATGCAAATACTGTTCGCCAACTCTCATTGGCCTTTTTTCATAGATCAGAGGTATCTTTCGGCGCTCAAGAGAGACCCCTAGTGTCGCTTCTTCGACACGACGTCGAAGTGAGCGACAGACAGGGAACTAAAATTTTTAATACAGAAATGTCGTCTTCTGAAAAATATGTTCACGTATATGCACTAAATACTTGGTTGGGGCTCCATTTGCTTGAAATACTGCATCAGTGTGACGAGGCATGAAGGCAATCCACATGTGGCACTGCTCAGGTGTTATGGAAGCCTAGGTTTCTTTAAAAGCAGCTTTCAGCTCACCTGCATTGTTGTATCTTGTACCTCCGATCTTCCTGTTGGCAATACCACATAGATTCCCTTTGGGGTTCAGGTCAGACGAGTTTGCAGGGCAATCAAGCACAGTGACTCCTTGGTCATTAAACCAGGTATTGGTACTTTTGGCAGTGTGGGCAGGTTCCAATTTCTGAAATTCTGGATATTTCAGTTTATTTTTTATTAACTGGCAAAAACTTCTACAATTCTGTATTTTGCTGTCACTATGGGGTACTGAGTGTAGATTAAGAAGAAAAAAATTAACAAATGTCTCTAGGAGATGGTTGCAATGTAACAAAGGGTGAAACATTGACCACGTTTACATGCACCCTCATAATGCGCCTCTTCACGTGAGCCCGTAGTCTCGTCAGCGCTTTCACCCTCAGCAACATTTTTCTTCCCTTGCTTCTTTGACGGCATTTTGCAAGCAAATTACCAATTATACCGAGCGCATGTAAAACTATAAAGGCTTCGAGATCGATACGAACTTTATGTTGTCTTGTTTTATTGAAATTTGACTGAAAAACAGCGGAGCTACACAAAACACATCTTACTCCATCCCTAACCCGGAAGTCCCTCCCATCTTTGATTTTTAATGGGAATAGACAACAAGGCTGCGAGGGATACACTTACAGTCTCTTCAATGTGCTGTACTGCATTTAAAGTGTTTTTGGATCATTCCGTTGACAAAACATTGAAATTATCTGTCCAAGAACATTCAGTGTACACAGAGCGTCAGACATTATGAGTTGTGTAAATGAGATGTGATTTAGGAGCTTTAAACAACATTATACCGTTCGTGCCATTGAAGTGATGGTAAGTGTATCCCTCACAGCCTCGTAGTTATTCCCATTAAAAATCAAAGATGGCGTTAGAGTAAATAAGGTCTATATCCGAACAATGTGTGTAGTGTGGCAGGGCGCATTATCCTGCTGAAAGAAGCCACTGCCTTTAGGAAATGCCACTGACATGAAGGGGTGTACCTGGTCTGCAACTATGTTTAGGTAGGTGGCACGTGTCAAATTGACGTCCACGTGAGCATCACACTCCCTCCTCTGGCTTGTCGTCTTCCCACAGTGCATCCTGGTAGCATCACTTCCCCAGGTAAACAGCACACACATAAATGTCCGGGACTCATCGGACCTTCTTCCACTCCTCCAAGGTACAGTTCTGACACTCGCATGCCCATTGTAGGTGCTTTTGACGGTGGACATGGGTCATCATGGGCACTCTTGAATGGTCTGTGGTTATGCAGCTCCATACATGCACAGCAGGGTGTGATACACTGTGTTGTGACACATTCCTCCCGTAACCATCATTCAAAGCTTCTGTGACTTGTGCCACAATAGACCTTCTGTTGGTTCGGGCCTTCATTGCCATTGCAGATCGATGAGCCTTGGGTGCCCAAAACCTTGTTGCCGGTTTGTGGTTTGTCTCTCCTCGGATCACTGTCGGTCAGTGCTCAGCACTGCTGACCGGGAGCACCCCACAAGCCTCGACGTTTCAGAGATGCTCTGACCCAGTCATCTGGCCATTACAATTTGGCTGTTGGCAAAGTCGCTCAGGTCTTTACTCCTGCACATTTCTCCTGCTCACTACGAGAACGAGTTGACTATGAGAACTGATCATTTCACTTACCGTCTAATCTACCCAGACCTGTCCTTGTTAGGAGATGATCAGCGTTATTCAATTTACCTGTGAGTGCTCATAACGTGGGGTCCACTAGCGCAACCTCGGCAAGTGAGGTCAATTAGCATATATTTTGGTTACATGTAAATGTGATTAGACTACATCATTTTTCATTATACTACTGTTTATTGTAGCACAATATATGTATAGGCAAGAATATATGTGGGTTTTCCACTAATATAGTGTTCAATGGATTTCCAACGACCAAAATGAAAGAAAACATCTAAGGAGATTGCTGAAATCACTGCAACTGGGTTAAGAACTGTCCAATGCATTATTAAAACCTGGAAGGATAGTGAACCATCAGCTTCACAGAAGAAATGTGGCCGGAACAAAATCTTGAATGATTGTGATTGGAGATCACTAAAATTCTTTGAGATTTTGTGTCGAGATTTAACAGCATTGGGACTAAACAGCTGTGTGGCCACAAGAAAGTCACTTGTTATTGAGGCTAATCAGAAAACACTAATTCAGTTTGCGAGGGTGCATAAAAATTGGACTGTGGAGCAAATTATATTGTAGCGGCTTATTTTTAGAGGTTTTTGGTCCAATAATTAGTACCTCTGTTTTGTCGGAATTGAGTAGTAGGACATTTACGGCAATCAAATCTTTGATTTCATCGATGCACTTTGCTAATTTGGAGAATTGTGAAATTTCGTTGGGTTTCAAAGAAATGAAAAGTTGGGTATCATCGGCATAACAGTGGAAACTTATTCCATGATTCCTGATAATATCTCCCAGGGGAAGCATATACAAGGAGAAACGCAGAGGCCCTAAAACTGATCCCTGTGGCACTCCATACTTTGTTTACACAGACAAAGTGGCAGTGATCTAATAAATAGGACCATACTGCAGTGGTCTTTTTTAAAAACGAACTAATATTAATAAAAATCAAAGTATTATTTTTTTTTTATTATTACATACCAGGAAATAAGGAAATAAATTTTCGGTGTTACCATGATTTATCTTGTGATTAATATTTATAATAATAAATTAAATATCAAATATGCTATTAAAAATATGACATTGCATAAAATTGATATAGTAGTATTTGTATGAAATCATAAAAATAAACTTGTGTTTTAAAAATAACATAAAAATAATTTTCACCATACTCTTCTGTATGCTAATTTTAATTCTAATTTTTGATTTAATTCATTCCACCAGACTTTCACCGGCTTCAGACAGGGGTGGGTGATATAGGTAAAAATGTTGGTTTATATCTTGATATGTACAGAAATAGTTTAGAAACTATTGAAACACTCATTTCTTATGTGTTAGCAATGGTGCAAGTGAACTAAAAAATGTATTCACAAAGATTTTAATAAATCAAATTACCTTTCATGGATGCACTTTCACAGAGTTTTGTCAAAAGTCAAAATCACAAATATTAATTGGAGTCGATTCGGCAAAGCACAGGTAGACCTGTTCGTGCCCCAGGAATCTTCCCATTGCCTGATCTGGTATGCCCTGACGGGAGCCCTGACGGGACAAACGCGCTGGCACACAGCTGGCGCCGGGGCTGTGCAAATATGTGTTCCTCCAGTGAGCCTACAAGGTCAGGGAGGTCAAGGAACAGTCACCCTCGTGGCGCCGTATTGGCACACCCAGACTTGGTTCTCAGACCTCACTCTCCTCGTGACAGCACCTCCTTGGCGAATTCCACTGAGGAAGGATCTTTTTACCCTTTTTTTTAGGTAGCTCAGCTGACTACCACAACTGGAGTCGCAAGATCGAATCCAGGGCATGCTGAGTGACTCCAGTCAGGCTTCCTAAGCAACCAATTGGCCCGGTTGCTAGGGTGCATAGAGTCACATTGGGGTAACCTCCTCATGGTCGCTATAATGTGGTTCTCGCTTTCAGTGGGGCACGTGGTGATTTGTGCGTCGATGCCGCAGAGAATAGCGTGAAGCCTCCACATGCACTAGGTCTTAGTTGTAATGTGCTCAACAAGCCACATGATAAAATGCGCAGATTGACGGGCTCAGATGCGGAGGCAACTGAGATACATCCTCCTTTACCCAGATTGAGGCGAGTCACTAAACCACCATGAGGACTTGGAGCACATTGGGAAACCCCACCACCACCACCATAGCCATAGAAGTCATTACTATTGTGCTGCGACGGATTATCTGGTTCAGTCAAGGCTTTATTCCTAACCAAAAGTCAGTATAATATGCCATTATAATGGATGCTACGCCTTTGAATGTAGCCCTTGTACTTATGAAATGAAAACAAGTATGACGAATAAAAATGTATCATGATGGAAATTTTACAACTCAGTCCGTTCTGAGGGACAGATAAAGATTTTTTCAAGCACAAACTCTGAACATGATGCCAAGCATCAACTTAGCGGTTGGATAATATTCAGATCAAGGAGAATTAAAGTATGGTGTGCCGCAGGGCTCAGTATTAGGTCCTCTGCTTTTAACCTTGTATGTGCATCCCCTGGAATAGAAACCCCTGGAATTGGAAACATGGAATTTTTTTCCACTGTTATGCTGATGATACTCAGCTTTATGTTTCTTCAACATCTGGTGAAATTTCACAATTATCCAAGTAAGCAGAGTTTATCAATTATATCAAAGACTGTATGTCTAGAAATGTCTTTCTGGTCAATTCTGACAAAACTGAAGTATTACAGTTTTTTCCAATCGCTATGACAGTTTTTTCAATACATTTAACAAGTTTCCTAAACTCTTAACGCACCAACACACCTAAAATACACAATTGGCAAAACGGTTAATTTCATGCTCAAAATCACACATTGTAAACTAAACTCCAAAACTAATTTTCAAAATACAATAATACACTAACACAATACACTATGTCTAACAAAACACTGCAAACATGTTTCAAAATCAAATAATTATTCAAAACACTAACACATGTTCTCTTCCAACAGGAACATTAGTCAATCATAACACAATGACAAAAAAACACTATCATCAGCTGAAATTACAGAAACTGCATTATTTTATGTGTCAGGTCTGCCCTTATACAATAGACAGTATATTGTATTGATCATAGATTGTGTTTTGCACTGTAGTTTCTTTTGATGCCTCTCTACATTTTTGTTTTGTTGGGTTTAGTAAATGCATGCAATTTGTTTGTTTTTTTTTTTTTGCTGCAGAAATTCAATACAAAAAATGAATGACCTTCTCAGAGTAGCTTTATAGAATGTACAGTTTCTGGAGAAAAAAAAAGACAGAGACAGAATTGCTGCAGTAAAGACTTTATTTGCAAAAGGACATTGCTGCAAGATATACAAACAGAAAAAGCACTGGAATAATAATTAAAAAAACAAAGTAATCTTCTAATCTGCCCGGTCTTCTGCATTTGGCCACATGTTCTCATCCACATCACACCTGATATCTTCTCTGGCAAGGCATCGTGGGAAGAATCTTTTGGCATGCCTTATCCACCCCTGGCAGTGTTCAGCTGTGATGTCTTGGCATGCAGCATCCATTGCATCCAGGAGGGACATTTGGTCATGTGGACGATGGTCAAAAACCTTCCATCTCCAGGCTGAGAAAAACTCCTCAATGGGGTTGAGGAAAGGGGAGTAAGGGGCAAGGAAATGGGACATCATCCTTGGATGGGTGTCAAACCAGGCTGTGACTGCACGGGAATGGTGGAATGCCACATTGTCCCATATGATCACATATATTGGCAAGTGGTCTCCCACCTGTCCCCTTTCTACCTCTGGCACCAGTCTTTCGTGCAGGTCTTCTAAAAACAGGAGAAGGCGGTCTGTGTTGTAGGGGCCAATCTCACATTTATGCAGGAGTGCACCATCGTTGGAGATTGCGGCACACATGGTAATGTTGGCTCCTCTCTGGCCCGGCACGGTAACTGTGGCCCTTTTGCCAATTATGTTTCTCCCACGGCGACGCCTTTTTGCTAAGTTGAAGCCAGCCTCGTCAACATAAATAATTTCATGTGGGACTTGATTGGCCTCCAACTCCATGACTCTCTGAAAGTAATTAGACACAGTGTATGTAAATGCTGTGCTGTATATCTACTGTATGTCCTAATGTACTCCAGGTTTATAGAGTAGTTTACTGCAAAACACACTGTGTATAGTACAGTAATGACTGTATTGCATAACCTTACCTGGACGTATTGGTGACGGAGTTCTTTGATGCGCTCACTGTTCCTTTCAAAAGGAACTTTGTATAGTTGTTTCATTCGGACTCTGTGTTTAGCTAGAGTCCGAGAAATGGATGTTATGCTGATTGCTGCAATGTTCCCAAAGACAAGGTTGTCCTCTACAACTCTGGACTGAATGTCCTTCAGTTTTATTTCATTGTCAGCAATCACCATGTTGACAATAGCAAGTTCCTGTTCTTCATTCAGGAGCTTTCCTCTGCCCCCTGAGGGAGGTAGACGTTGAATCCTTAGAGGGACAAAATACAGTTACATTTTAGAGACCGGAGGCATACAGTCACTCTAATAAATGGTAAAATTATTTACACTTTGCTGTAGGAGAAGCAATATCCTACCTGTTGGTTTCTCTGAAAATACGGACAATGGATGCCACTGTGTCCCGGCTGAGATTTGGCTGTACTCGTTCACCAGCCTCTCTGTATGATAGCCCGTGGTTTATGACATGGTCAATGATAGTAGCTCTTATTTGATCAGTTACCCTAGCTCTGGTCCTTCTTTGAGCGCCACCACGCATTCTAACTCCTCTCCCTCTACCTTGCCCCACTCCTCTCCCTTGCCCTTGCCCCACTCCTCTCCCTCTACCTTGCCCCACTCCTCTCCCTTGTCCTGGTACTCGTCTTCCTCTCCCTCGTGCAGGCATTTCTTTCTTTCTTTCTTTCTTTCTTTCTTTCTTGTTGCTCTATATTGTTCCTTTTCCACACAAGATCAGCCCAAAGAGTCCTCTTTTAAAACATATGATCATGCGATTGAAAGAACCTCAACACCTGAGTGTGCTTCCTAGATGGGAATCAGCTGTGATTTATATATTTGCATAACTTCAATAAGCTGTTTCTCATTAGCAATGGAATAAGATACAGGGAATATATTTGTGTTTCAATTCACAATATGAACAGCTGTTCACTTTGACTTTAGTTATAGAGGTGGATTTTGAGAGTCAACACCACTGTTCATTTACTAAATAAGTTATGTTTAGAACATGATGTTATCTGTTCTGACATACAGTGTGAAAGCATTTGTAAATTTGACTGTAAAATTACATTGTTTTGGTCTTGGTTGAGCTTGTGTGTAAAAGAAGTTCAAGCATTTTAAATTTGTGTTAATTGTATGCATTTTGTGTTAAAGCAACAACAAATGTGTTAATAGTATAGCTCATACAGATGGATGTAGTGCTAACTGTGTTAAGAGTTTAGGAAACTTGTTAAATGTATTGAAAAAACTGTCATAGGAATTGGAAAAAACTGTAATTATTGGACTAAAAACCTCTAAAAATAAGATGTTAGAATTTAATTTGTTTCTCAATGGATGTACTGTCACGTCGTCTTCTACAGTTGGGAGTTATAATTGATATCAATCTGTCCTTTAAAACATTCCCAATGTTTGTAGAACAGCATTCTTTCGCCTCAGTAATATTATTAAATTACGACTCTGCGATGTCTCATCCTTGGGATGCATATGCAGAGATTACCAGACACCACCAGATCCAGCTCCAGTCCAGCTCAATGACTTCCAACGATATGTGTTGCTGGGTGCCCGTCAGGCAGAGGGATATATCACTCGGTCTTGTGCTTGTGGAAACATTTGCAAAATGTCATTTTTATAAAAGCATCGTTAAAAAAGGATGTTTTGATTCCTTTTCACTGAAAGAAACACAAAATATAACACATTTCAAAATATCAAACATTGAAGTTTTAATAAATCACCATCAATCAAAAGTTTTTCTCCCAATTTTGGAATGCCAAATTCCCACTACTTAGGTTCTTGTGGTGGTGCGGTTACTCACCTCAATCCGGGTGGTGGAGGACAAGTATCAGCTGCCTCTGAGACCGTCAATCTGCGCATCTGATCACGTGACTCGTTGTGCATGACACCGTGGAGACTCACAGCATGTGGAGACTCATGCTACTCTCCACGATCCACACACAACTCGCCACACACCCCATTGAGAGAACCACTAATCACCA